>VUQS01001495.1:1755-13039 GCA_015108495.1 Heterochromis multidens | reverse complement strand
GGCAAATGTGAGACGAGCCTTTGTGTTCTTTTTGGTCAGCAGTGGTTTTCTCCTTGGAACTCTCCCATGGATGCTGTTTTTGCCCAGTCTCTTTCTTATTGTTGAATCATGAACTCTGACCTTAACTGAGACAAGTGAGGCCTGCAGTTCTTTAGATGCTGTTCTGGGTTCTTTTGTGACCTCCTGGATGAGTCGTCGATGTGCTCTTGGAGTAATTTTGGTAGGCCGGCCGCTCCTGGGAAGGTTCACCACTGTTTCAAGTTTTTTCCATTTGTAGATAATGGCTCTCACTGTGGTTCACTGGAGTCCCAAAGCCTTACAAATGGGTTTGTAACTCTTTTCAGACTGATAGATATCACTGACTTTGTATCTCAGTTGTTTCTTTAGATCATGGCACGATGTGTTGCTTTTTGAGATCTTTTAGCCTACTTCACTTTGTTTGACAGGTTCTATTTGAGCAATTTCTTGATTTAGCAGGTTTGGCAATAATCACAAACTGAACTCAGCTTTCCAAAAAATGTGGTCAGACAGCAGTCTCAGCTGGAAAAAGCAGGATTTTACCACTGTGTTCACATGGGAATCGAGCTTTAGAGAAGGATCCATTTTCACATCTAAATTAGTAATAATGGATTTTTTTATATGGGGCCAGAGAGGAAAGGTCCACGCAGGGAGTGGTGCTGGTGCCACTGGGTCTAAACAACATGACTTCTGTCTTGTTCTCATTAAGATTCATTGGGTTAACTTGGGTTATCTTTGTCTAATATTAAAATATGCTTGATGATGTGAAACATTTAAGTGTGACAAATATGCAAAAAACTAAGAAATCAGGAAGGGGGAAATTACTTTTTCACAGCACTGCACGTAGAGCTGTTGGAAAAAGTTTTATGCAAGGTGGGCATCCTTTTATCAATTTGAGTAATAAATAAGATCAAAAGATTGTTTTTGGGGGGGATTTTGCAAAAGTATAATATAGTATTAATAATTATGACTACATTAGTGTATTATCAACACTAACTACTGACTGTATTTTCCTTAGTCTTGAACAGTCTTTTCATGTCAATATAGGAAGCAGGTCTGAGCCCATAATGTTTCACTGCCATGTTTCTACAGTGGCTTATAAAATAAAATAAAAGCCAAACGCTCGCTCTGCAGAGAGCCTTTCATGTGTTCTTGTTAATGCAATTGCCAACATGGCTTCACACACTGGCCGTAAATGTGGTGTGTTTACTAGTAAAAACTTCACTTGCTTCCTTAAAAAACATCACCACTGTTTTGTAGCCTATGATATAATAATAAGACCTAAAGGCTATAGTCACAATGTCAGTTTGTACCTTGTCCCTGTTAATGTATTAGCAAGCCAACACGCCAAAATCTTGTTCAATTTCTCCAATGTATTGAAGAAATTAACATAAGAAGCATTTCACAAATGGAAATCTTAACCAGACAATGGTGCTAGTGGTGAAATTTTGTGACAAATAAAACAATCAAGTTGTCATAAAGTTAATGCAGGCTTTACCTCTCAGTTCTTGAAACATTTCAATTTGAACCAACACTGCCTTGCTAGTGATGAATCTAAAAAGCCATTTTAAGAAAAAAAAAGGAAGAAAGTATTTTTGTTTAAGGAGTGGAGGAGTTTAAGTATCTCTGGGTCTGGTTCACAAGTGAGCAGAAGTATTGGTCCATTGTGGTGAAGAGACAGCTGTGCGTAAAAGCAAAACTGTTGATTTAGCATTCAATCTATGTCTCGACCTTTACCTATTGTCACAAGCTCTGGGTAGTGACCAAAAATATGAGATGGCGGATACAAGCAGTGGAAATGAGCTTTCTCCAAAGGATAGCTGGCCTCTCCCTTAGAGGAATTTAGTCATTCAGGAGGGGCTCAGAGTAGAGCTGCTACTCCTCCACATCGAAAGGAACTAGTTGAGGTGGTTCAAGCTGACTAGGACACCTCGTGGCACCTTCTGGGTGAGGTGTTCTGGGTATGTCCTAGCAGGTGGAGGCACCAGGGTAGACCCAGGATATGTTGGAGAGATTATGTCTGTCAGCTGGCCAGGGAATGCCTCGGTGTTCCTCCAAATGAGCTGGTGGAGGTGGTTAGGGAGAGGGAGGTCTGGGCTTCTCTGCTTAGGCTGCTGCCCCTGCAACTCGACCCCATATAAACAGTAGAAATAGATGGATGGATGGATGGATGGATGGTGTTTTTATTCATCTAGTGCTTTTTTTTCTTTTCTTTTTTCCAACATGTAGGGATCGTTTCCGTACCTCTGTTAATGTGGTTGGGGACTCCTATGGAGCAGGTATCGTGTACCACCTTTCCAAAGACGAGCTTGACACCTTTGACGCCCAACAGGTCCGGATGGATGACTTTGAGATGGCAAAGACACAATCCTTCTTTGAAAATAACACCAACCAGAATGTATACGCTCACCACAACTCAGTCTTGATAGACGACTGCAAGGTACATTTCACATTAACGGACATAGAGACCTGTATGTAGCGAATCCTTCCCAGCTGTGTGCTTGTCTTTCTTTTTGTGTTTGCTACTCTTTTCTGTGTGGCTTCCTATGTTGGTGTATTGGTGTCTATGTGAATAGTACAAGTCATTTTTGACTGAAAAATGTTGTCTTTAAAGTGGTGAAAAGCTAAATAAATATTTTTTATATTTATTTATTCACCTGTTGATCGTATGAAAAAGCAGTTTTTGTGATACCAGGTTTATCAAATACCAGGTTTATATTTTGTTTTTATTATCTTTAAAAACTGAAAGAGTTGATTTTAATGGCTCAATACTATCTAATGCATTCTCTTGTACACAGTAATTCTTTCACATATTTTCTTGTGGCATGTATTTTTTTTTCATTTGTTTACTTAATTGGACATGTATTTATGGCAGCCCTGACCAAATTCTTTTTTTTTTAATTAATTATTGGCCATCTTTTTAAAGTGGTTTTAGCCAGTGGTATACATAAAGACTGCTGTTTTCTCCATATTCATCCAAAGTGATGAATTCATTTACGAAATGCCTATTTCATGCCTCCTGTCTATATTGTAGCTAGGTTTCTAAACAAACAACAGAAAAACTATGTTTATTCACATTCATTGCCTGTATAATGATAAATATCATTATTGTAATTCGGTTGGGGGGAGAATCCATTAAATACATGGCCAACTCTGGAAAAATGACATGTAAAAAATAATTAATGTATTTGTCTATCACTGTATGACGACAACATGCTTTTCTTTGTTGAGGGCTGACTAAAGTCAGCCCCAAGGTCAATGGCCTAAATGTAACGAAGCAATGGTTTCTCTGCTCCCAACCACTGACAGTCAGTAAAAGTGCCTTGGTCACAATAGTTAGTTGTTCTTGATAATTGCTTACAGGTCACCATGGGCAAAAATGGCAACACTGCAGAGTTCTCTCTTGTTGAGGAAGACCCATGGAAATGCGGGTAAAGCAGATTCAGATGCCGCTGCACCTTACACAAGTTTAACTTTTACTTTCTGCCGACACAACTACAAAAATACCAGCAACAACAAAAATAAATCATATTAACAAGAAGACATAAAAGGAAGAAAGCATTAAGGGAAGGTTAACTGTACTGAGAGAACAAACAGTCGGCCAGATTCTGAAAATTCAGTTACCCATCTGGGTAGATCTACACAAACTGTAATAAGCTTGTGCATTTCATGCACTTGTAGAGACAACATTCAGTTGACAACACTCAGGGCCTTACTTGGTGCTGCTGCAAGCTACCTGTCCTGTCAACGAAAAAAAAAATTCTTCTACTTTGTGCAACATCTCATTTTTCTTTTGTACCAAAGCATTTTCTTTGTAGCTTAAAGGACGGTGTGTAATTGATGGCCTTGCTGCTTAAGTTAAATACAAGGACCAGGTGAGAGGGATGATATAAAAGACATCAAAATCTGACAGATTTTATAACTGAATGGTTGTTACTATCAGTGGTTTCACAATTTGTGATTTCTGTCTTGTAATGAAACGCTGGACCAAAGCTTCAACATTTTTTAAACTAAGTTTATGGCAAATGGAAAATAAACCAAATGAAACAGTGCTTTTTTGTTGGATTGTGAGGAAAGGGGGAACACCTTTGACTGTCTCTCATGGGATTATTCCCTGATGTCACACACAAGGTCAGAGCTGATAAGTGAAGATTAGGACTTAAGACCAGAGAGTGTGGCCTCTAAATCTAGCAACAAAAAGTACAGAATGGTTTGCAGAGAGTAAAGCTCAAAATAGATTACATAAAGGGTGTCCTCCCAGTTATTTATCCATTTATTTATCTATTTATTGTTTTTTTGTATGTATGTCCTTTATGTATGGAAAACTGAGTTTCCGTTAATAATCAAATGTCTGCCTGTGTCCTGGAAATCATGTGTGTACGAGTGTGTTTCTGAGAGAGAGCGGGAGAGATAAACACAAAAAAAAAGAAAACTGGAGGATTAATCAGAAAAAAGAAAAGTGGGATGTCTCTCAAACTCTCAACAGACCAGTGCATTGCCCAGTGTTTTATTTCAAACCATTTATTTCTTTGCTATATGACAACCTTGCCTTGAAGATGTCACCTGCAGAGTGCAGTTAGTATGCTCATGATCACTAAAGCATTTCTGGATGAAAGTTAGTATAATAGAAGTTTTTTGAGTGAGGATGGCTGGGCCTTCTTCACAGGGTTTTGAAGCATTTACACAACAGATTTAGATATGAATAACAAGCTTGTAATTACATCTAGAGTTAATTAGCTATGGTCACGTCTGTTTAGCAAGTGCACACTAAATTCTGCCTCCAGCACTCGCATAAATCTGACGCTGTAACAACAAGGTCATTGGATGTTGGTTCAATATGTACATGTTTTTGAGTTTCACTCTGGTGTTCAAAACTAGGTGAAACTGGATTATTTATTTCTTTTTCATATAAGCAGAAGCTTATATATATTTATGTTTAAAGTGCCTGCTTGCACTTTGTGTATATACTCTCTTTAGGTAAAAAGTGTACAAATCAAATGTATAGACTTGACATTTTTGCCATCATAATGGTTTTTGCTATGTAAAACATTTCTATAAATATAACTATATACAATTCTGCAACAATGCTAGAACAATGCTAATTTTTTTTCTTTAATGGGCCATTAGATATCTCAATAGGCTGTCAGCTTAGAGTTATTCATTAACAAGAAATGCATTGCATGTATTTGTTTTTAAGAAAGATAAATTTCTTGTTGCAAATTGTTTCCTGGGAAGAAAGTCCAATATTTATCACTCTGTGTGGGTACATATCCTTACTGACTCATTGCATATTTGGTCACTTGAGGATTCTGAGCAAATTCATGGAGTTATGGGTATGTGACAATTTGGGTTATGCCAGTATGGGTATATCTAAATTGAAAGATATATATATATATATATATATATATTCATTCATTTGTTATTAATTTGCTTCATCACTTCCCCATTTCTTTTAATTTGTTATTGGTCATTGTTGTAGTGTATGATATGTTATTAGTCAACTGGCCTACCATAGCAAGTGTTTTCTATAAACATGTAAGATTGTACCATCTTTAGATAATTAAACTCCTATTTTGTATCTTTGCTTTGGATTCTGTACACAAATATTTCCTTGTGTCTGATATTCATCATAATGCTAAACTCTGACTGACTAAATGCAAGTAGGATTGAAGGGATTGGTACTAAATTCACTATCACAAGAACAAAAATATTTGTCTGTCAAATGGTCTGAAAGTGTGTAAATGTTTTAATACATATATGTAAAGATTATTGAAAGAAAATAAATGTTTATTGATGAGCTAGTGTTTTTCTGTGTATTTCTCATATGAGGGAGGATGCAATATAGCATATCAATGTTCAATAAGTGCATGTTACCACAGCTGAAGTGCTGTGTAGGCTCTCAAAAGGAACTAGACTTAGTAAGCTGAGCACTGTTCAGTACTCCAAGCTTCCACAATGAAAACAACAGAGCAGCTTAATATAAGTTACAGTCCACAACATAGTCTTCAATAAGATTATTACACAAACATTACAATAATATTGCAACAAATGACACATTTAAAAAAGGGCATTTTTTCAGCCAGAAAAAAGGAAACCACATTAATTACAAAGAAAAGCAAAAAACAAACAAACAAAGAAAAACAAAGCAAACCAAACAAAGAAAAAAAAAAACACTGCAGAGTTTAGTTCCTTTTGAAATAAATGTCATTACTACATTTTACCTGATCAGGTTACCTAACTGACACATGACCCCCCTCCAAAAAAACAACTTATAAAACAAAACAAAAACATGAGGTAATAAATAGATTACCCACATTTGCAGCTAAAGGTGTCATGAAAGTTTTTATAAGTCAATGGGAAGAAAAAAAAACATTGTTCTCATTCAGACAAAGATCAGAGGTGTGAAAGTCCACAAAGCCCCTTTTGCTCAACAGTCTGGACAGTATCGTTCCTTTTATTAAATTATTGTGCTTTCAACACAGTCTTGTGGTTCTATCTTAATTCTCCAGAAGGTCTGTTTTTGAACCTCATTGTGATGGATAATTTTCTGGGAGATCTTCCAAGGGAATGACAGTGTACTCCGCTGAATTTCCATTCTCCTTGGGCTTATCACTGGGCAGGAAAATCTCCATCTCTTGCTCCCTCTGCTGGTTTGAGGAGTTACTTGTAGCCACTGTCAGGTTTGCCTGGTTTGCCTGATTCCACCTGTGCCATAAGGAATAGCAGGAATTTAATTATATGCTCAAAGAAGATCTAGTTAAATATATTGTTCGGTTTTCTGATGTTTGAGTCTTACTTGTGTCTGGTGGCGATGGCAACACAGAGTATTACAAGTGCTGCAACACCAACAATAAAGCCAAGGATAATGAGCCAATCTGGACATATAGGAGAGTTTGTGTTATAAAGACAAAATGATTTAAATCAGAGTACTAATTGTGCAAAAATGTAGTTTATTACATGGTTTTTGTCTGACTCACCAGGTGTAACGTGTCCATTGTGTTTCTGTTCAGATTCCGTCTTCTGTGTCTGTGTCTGTGTCTGTGCTTGTAGTTCTAAATAAACATAAAAATAGAATCGTAAACACCTCCATAAACACTCAGCATACAATTGTTCATTGCTAATTACAAGATACTTACCGTTATTAAATCCTGCTCCCAATCGCCCCCTCATGTTTTCACCATGTTTTGACGACGATAAGTGAGATGTAATAGTGGAGACTGTATCAGGTTCTATCATCCCTTCAGACCCTGAACTAGAACCCAGGATGCTCAGGAAGTCACTGGTAGAGACAGCAGGATCAGTAGGTTGTGAGACGACATTGTAGTTTGAAGTGATGCTTGACCAGACTTCATTTGGCACTGAAGTTGTGGTAGTATAGAGAAAGGAGACGGGTTCTCCTGAACCACTCTCCTCCAATTTGTCACTCTCTGTGAAGTCAGAGGTTGGAGCATGTGTGACACTCAGCGTTGTAGTTGTTGTATCGAGTGCAAAGGGGGTCGTTGTTTCGTTATCGGTCTCTCCTAAGGCACTGCCCTCAAACATATGACTCTCTGTGGATGCAAAGATCTGAGCACGTGAATTGATCAGCGGTGTGGTTGCATACGGTAAGATGGAGGTGGTTGACATGTCTTTAGTCTCTCCTGCAGCACTGCCCTCAGTCATGTCTTCAGAGTTAGAAACTGGCTGCTGTGATGCTTGAATGGTCGTATTTATTTTGGGTGATTCAGTTGTAAGCGTAGGGGGGGGACCAAAGATAAACCCCTCTGTCATGGCATCTTTGACAAATGCGTCGGCTTCATCAGGTTTGGCAGGGTTCTGGGTCACAGCTAGGACAAAGAAAAAGAAAAATCCATGGATCATCTTAAGTATTTACCTACCGGCTCTGACATGAGTGGAGAGGAAAGTTACCAAGCTTTGTTAAACACAAAAGGACCACACAGAGGTTACTTGCTTCATCCCAAAGTCTTGTGTTAGCTTGTGATGTGACCTGCTTTGATAAGGCGTGGTGAGAGACAGTAATAATTAACCTAGGTGACTAATCGTGTATTAGTGGGTTAATAAAACAGAGACAGCTTCATCAAAGCACCAGTTTTAAAAACTGACACACCCAATACAACGGGCCAAACATAACTCTTTTCTGTTTCAAATGGAACTAAGCCATTGTCAGGATTTTGTGTCATTAAGGAAGGAAGTGCTATATATTTCATGGCAAATCACAATAATCACTGCTGAATAGAAACCATTTAGCATTTATTTAAGTGCTTCTTTACTTAAGTATTTCCATTTTATGCCCCTTTATACCTCTACTCCAACACATTTCATCAGGAAATAATGTGTTTGTTACTTGTTACTTATATTTACCAGACACCTGCAATTACTTGTTAAGAAAAGCCTCCGCTCAAATCACACATTTTCACTCTACATTTCTGCCCAGTCACATTCAGCTCTGGTGTTCCCTATGAGATTACCAGGTACCCAAACTCATGTAACAGCTCTTTGCTGATCTTTGGTTTCAAGACAAATGCATTAATGCACCTCCTGGAACAGGACATTTCACAAAGACTTCTGTGTGTAATCTGGCTGTGCTAGTGAGACCTGTGCACTAACAATGAAATACAACTCTTTAAGGAAGCGTTATACTTGAAACATAAAGATAAACTTAGGTGACGGCAGGAGAAGTGCTGACTCACAAGGTAAAGAAAATGACTACAGGAATTACTGAAATTTCAGAAGTTGATATAAAATAATTACTTTGTCTGGCCTCCTAAATGTTGAGATGGAAACTGCCATTTTTGTTAAATACAGCTTCATTTACCATCAATGAATAAACCTTTTTTTTTCTCCTTGTTGTTGTTTGGGGTTTTTTTTCACAGTTTAATTGTCAAAGACAAACTCACAAAAAAGTCAAAAGGTCAAAAGGTACCCAGCTAAAACACTGTGTTTAAAACACACACACACACACACATATATATTAATATATATATAAAATGTCACCTACTATTAACAGGTGTTGAATGGACAACAGCAAGAAGTCCAAGAATAACTCCCAAAAGAAGATTCCTCATCTTCATAACAGAGAAAGGTGCTGAAATCAAGCGTAAGCCAGCTGGAACTCTATGGCACATTGAACTGATACCTTAAACCAGATGAATCTTGCCTTTGCCTTTTATACAGAAGCAGGTCACATCAGTACAATAGCTGGCATCACACAAACACACAAGAGCTCAGACGCACCTTTTGACACGCCTACTTCCTCATCCACTTTCTCACGGTTTTTTTCTCCCTCAGGCACAGTACTCATGACAAAATTGCATCAGTGCAACGCTTCTGCTTGGGAATTTCCTTGACTTCTGAAAGTTACAACAAATGCCATAGATGATGCTGTAGTGTGTAATGTTATGTTTAAAGTATATCAAACAATGCAGTGCTATACTACACGAAGGCACACCATAGATCTGGTTTAGTGTGTTAGATTTTCCATAAGTTTCTCTTAGATTTGGATGGTAATTTTTATATGTGACCAGACCCAAACCAATAAAAATGGACCTTACAAAAGTGGAAAATCTATGCAGCAAACACTGCGCAAACAGATGCACCAACATGTCAAACAATACCAGTATCCTAATCTAGAAACCTATTAATATTATATAAGAAGTAGAAAAATACAGTTTGCATAAAATATTTGCAATTTATTTAACTGTCATGTCAAAAGCATAAAGGACCTGAGCTTGTCACTAAAGGGTCTGATGCAATTTTTTCTCTTTTACCTACATTTATGCATAACGTGTGGATTTCTTTAACAAGACAAATACATGCAGGAATGTAATCTGACACATTCAAATCTGTTAAAAGCTCAATACCATACCATACCATACCATACCATACCATACCACTTTATTTATAAAGCACTTTAAAAACAACAACAGGGCTGACCAAAGTGCTGTACAGTAATAGATAAAACAAACACTGATGTGACCTGCTTCTGTAAAGCTAACCATTGTTGCCTTTGTTTGAAAGAGGTGTAAGAGTGTAAGATTACAGCTCTGCATGTTGGATAAGGCAGGCTAGAAACATGCAAGAGAAAAACATACAAGGGATCATTAATGATTACTCGATTGTTATGTAATGCAGTTCAACCAGCAGTTGAATAATGGGAAACTCAGTGCAACTCTGGGTACCATGTGAAAAAGCATTCACGGAAATGGAAAAATCTGACAGAAGCAGCCTTGAAAACAGCTCAAGATCTCAGTTAGACAATGATAAATTTTGTGCAGTTCTAGAGAGGCATGAAATAACACATCATCTTTCATCAGTACTTCCTTATCATTCCATCTTCCATCCCCATGTCACAGAAGAAGTCTGGCAATTTAACAAAACAAGACAATACATTGTTGGCCTTGTTTCATAGTTTTAATATCCAATTTTAGATGTCACTGGAAAGATTTTGTCACAATCTCAGCTCAATATCACCTTCCTGCAGGCAGTGTGCGCTGTATATAATAGCAGTTATGATATGCTGGTATCTGACGGAAATTGATGCATGCGTCATGGCAAGACTATAGCCTCAGGTGTTCTGGCACATTTGTGAAGTTGTGACATTCGTCATGAATTACTCAGCATGTGTGGGTGAGCTCTTGTCCAGACTTGTATTCCACACCCAGTAGAGGCTTGTTTCTGTTAATGTTAAGAATGGAATTTCACAATTGATTAGCTATGATGCACAGCAGGAAGAACTGCAAGAGTAAAACACAGATCCTACTTTCATAATCCAGCACTAGACAGCTTTCACTGGCTAGACAATGCAAGTAATTCAACATTAATGAGGTAAAAAACATGGAAACCTATGTCTTTCATATAGTTTGTTATAACTATTGACACAGTTAAATTGTTTATATGAACTGGTAAAACTGAGTATTTTGATCTTTTAGATTATTGGTATGGGACATGTAATCAAGGTTTTGGGAAGCTGAAATAATGGCAGAATGGGGAAAAGGTTGAGGCACACCTATGAAAGCTAACTATGGCTTTCATCATCCTTAAGACTTCAATGGATTTTCCAGCTTACATCAGGGTGGATCAATAATAGCTGAATTCTCAGTTTGGATTGAGCCATTCCTTTACATTTTGAGATGTTTGGACTCAAAGCAGTATTTCTCTTTGCTTGAACATTTTTTATTTTTCAAAAGCAGCCCTTAATATGAAGGTGGGAACATTTGGCCTCCAGTGTTGTGAGGGTTTTTTTTTTTTTTTTTCAAATATTTAAAGT
>VUQS01001494.1:0-15572 GCA_015108495.1 Heterochromis multidens | reverse complement strand
ATTATTCATAAATGATAATTAAAAATCACTGAATATACAATATAAATGAACTGATACCAGTTGAAAGAACCTGTAATTTAGTTTTGATTAGAAACTGTTATTACTATCATTATTCAATGAATGGGTACACTGAGTGCCAGATTTAAGCAATATTCTCATTTATATCCTTCACACACTTGCCCATACATACTGCAGGGTTCACAGAACTGAGGGCTGACACATGCTGCATCACTCATCTTTATAGTGCTTGAGTACACTAGTTAAAACTCTGCCTAACGGGCATGTTCTAGTACTATAATGTAATAGGAAAGCAGGTCAAGCTGTTCAAGAAGCAAAATCAAAACAAACAGAAACACTAGTATGGAGAGGACAAAACAAATGTTGTGCTGCAGTCTGGATAAGTTATCAGATACAGGTGGAGATTGCATACATCTGATGAATAGTGACCACTTACAGTACATGTTGCAGATATTTTAGGATTTGTCCTAACTTCACAAGGCTAGAATACAATAGAATAGAAGACATGTTTTTTATATTCCAGTTGGTGTAAGGATTGCAGCTAATAGGCACATTATAATTGATGTGCCCATAACTGTGTAGCTCCTCTTGTCTGTTTTTCAGTGAAGCACAGTCTATAATATAGAGAATAAAAGCCAAGAGACTAAAAGCTTCACAAGAAAATGTGTTTGAAATGCAAATAAGCACAAATAATTACATTTTTATATATTTTCCCTGCAAGGAAGTTTTTTCAAATGTGTTGTCTTCTTGCCTTTATACACTGTTACACACAGCCCTCCTAGTCAAACAGGCACACAATTGTGTTTTCTTTTTTTTTTCTAAACCAGGGAACACAACATCATGGATGTTTAGATCCAGATAATCATTACAAACATGCAGTGCTAGGAGTTTCAGACCAACTTGTCCCATCTATTAGCAAAAAGTTAGACCAAGAATAAGTTTGCCATAGGGTCATATCTTATTATTTATGAATAAAGACTCTCAGTGTTAAAGATGCTACATAGGAGATTCACAAGGAAAGTTTAAGTAGGAACAAAGAAATTATTGGATTTTTTGTTCAAACCACTTAATACTGTAATAAACCACATAATTATGAGGTAAATACTAAATTTAAAGACATCAAACTGGCTATTTTTATAACTTTAAACAGACTGGTAGATTGTCATTATAATTTTTAGGAATCATTGTTTCTACTCATCATTATATTCACAGTGTAATGTATTGGCTCACAGCAAGCCTCGAACATATTTGCTCCTCAGAAATCCCTCATGTTACAAGTCTCATGTTATTTTATGTAAGAATGATTCTAATAACTTCCAGTGGGCTGTATATAAGGGAGAGTTGGTATTAAACCGGTAGTAGGTTTTGTCAAACACTCGGACACTCAAATGTAGGATCACATGCTTGAGGACTTTTCTTGGAAATCAAGTTCAGCTCTCCATTTTAAAAAGAGCCTGAATCCTTCATGTGTCACGTGGATAGCTGGAGTGCTGACTGGGTAAGAGATGGCTGAAATCAGATAAAAGCCACCTGTAATTGCTGACACAGTTCAGCGAATGCTACAGGGCAAATTGACCTCCCCCCATCCTCAGCTTGAACCGTAAAATGGGCTGACATTCTGCTGAAGGGGCTGTGTGGTGTCATGATTAAGGTTTCCTGTGTTTTCATCTTCACTTATTACCCCTTAAATCAACGTTAGAAGACTGTTGCCAGGGCTGTTTTGGTGTTTTCTATTGATCCCCTTATTCACTGCAGAAGTCAGTATTACTTATGGTATGTTAATAAATCATAATGTGTCATAAATGCAACCTACTATATCTCCTTTATGTCCTTATCTGTCAGTAATCACTTCCAAAACTCTGTTTTCTCTTCCTCTCCCTCTACCTTCTTACACTCCTCTTTAGGTAACAAGTTTTCATATGTCCATGCATGCTTGCTGGTTGCAGGCATCTGGTGCTACTCTGCAGTCTTTGCTGTTGGTCCCCTGTCAGGCTGGGGAGAGTATGGGCCTGAGCCTTATGGTACAGCATGCTGCATCAACTGGCATGCACCAAACCACAATTCTGCAGCTATGAGCTACATCATCTGTCTCTTCTTCTTCTGCTATATTTTGCCCTGCACTGTCATTTTTCTGTCATACACATTCATCCTGCTGACTGTCCGGGGTTCACACCAGGCTGTGCAGCAGCATATGTCTCCACAGAACAAGATTACCAATGCACAAACACTTATCGTTAAGGTATGTGTATTACTTTCTTTTCAAATTACTTATAAAAATATTATTTCCTTTATGAATTCATGTTTGTATCACTCACTATTTTGTGTATTACCCTGTCTATTTTTAGCTTTCGGTGGCAGTTTGCATCGGTTTCCTGACAGCATGGAGTCCATATGCTATTGTGTCCATGTGGGCAGCGTTTGGTACTTCAACAACTGTACCACCTATGGCTTTTGCTGTGGCAGCTATCTTTGCCAAGTCCTCCACCCTTTATAACCCTATTGTCTACCTGGCTTTCAAACCCAATTTTCGCAAGTCTTTGTGTCGAGATGTGGCGAATTGCAGAAGGAGACTCTGTGAATGTTTATGCCAGGAAGGCTCTGCAGAGAAGGGAACTTGCAGGCAGTCTCATCACAAAGAAGAGTGCAACTCTACAAGGTTATCCAATGGGTTACCAGAGAACCACAGGACCTGCAGACATTGTCCTTGCCCAGAAACAGACACTGGTAATAGAGAAAACTTTATAGACTACAGTCCCCAGCAGACTGCCAGGATACTTCAAGGATCTGTACACAGTGAAGTGGCTGTCAGCCAGCTCTCCAATGAGATGCAGAGTGACTTCCTCTAGAGAAACAAATGAACCTAGACAATAAGAAGTTGAAAAAATGAAGTATGAAGCAAAGAGTGGCAAGAATGAAGACTCAAAGACAGTAAGTGCAAGTTGGGGGAAAGTGAAAATGTAATCAAAAACAAAAACATTAAGACTTTTTTTTTAAAGTTATTATGCTAAAGTTTAAAACTTCTCTCATGCCTCAAATATGTAATACTGCCAAAAAAAAAAAAAAGTATGTGGTTAAAAGCCAATACGGGAGGATAAGCAAGCCAAACATTTCACAGGTGTGTACAGCAGCATTTTATCAGGTAAAATTAACAAGTGTCAACAACTATCTGATCACTTTGAGTGTAAACTCAAACTCAAGTAATCAAGACTGATGAATCACAATGCAAATCAATTTACGCTGGACTTGGAGGGAGGAATTGACGATGAAACTTCCTACTCCCTGAACCACATTTTATGTGTTTATTACAAGTACTGTATTTGAATTAACATATATTTATGTATGCCTCAAACTGAAGGACCACAGGGTTATTGTTGTTGTTGTTATCTAATATGAAAATGAGTGCTTTCACCTCATTGTTGAGGACAAATCAAAACCCCTATTACTATATTTAAACTAGACACTTTGAGGAGGTAAATACAAAGCACTTAGGGAAAGATTGGACTTAGTGAGCAACCTTTTTGCCCAAAAATTATTGTATAGATGTCTCTGCAGGAAGGAGATGTTGTCTTTTATGTCAATTTTGCCTAATCACCTGTGTATAGAGCAGAAGGCATGGCTGAAGTTACAGTTAGGTCCATAAGTTTTTGGACAAGACAATTTTTGTAATTTTGCCTCTGTACACCACCACAGTGGATAAAAATACAAATATTCAAAATGTGATTGAAGAGTTTCGGTTTTAATTCAATGGGTTTAGCAAGAGCATTGACTGTTTAGGAATTATAGCCATTTTTATATATATTCCTTCCCTTTTCAGAGACTCAAAAGTAATTGGACTAACTAACATAATTTTATTGTTTTCAATACTTGGATGAAAATACTTTGCAATCAATGACTGCCTAAAGTCTAGATCATGGACATCACCAAATGCTGTGTTTCCTCCCTTGAGATGCTCTGCCAGACCTTCAGTTTTGTAGTATGTAGCTGAATCTGAGCAGAGAGTATAGCTACACTACATACTTTATCCTGTTACTGTCAGAGCAGTCACGTCATTAATAAACACTATTGACCTGGTTCTAATGACAGCCATACTTGCCTATGCCATAACATTGCCTCCACTATGTTTGACAGATGATGTTTTTTTTTTTGTTTTTTTTTTCCCAGAAGTGTGCAGAGTCTTTTAGATGTTTTCTGATAAAGTCTAATCTGGCCAGTCTGTTCATGAGTGTAACCAGAGGTTTGCACCTTGTTGTAAATCCTCTGAGTTTGCATTCATGGAGGGGGTCTCTTGATTGTAACCTTGAAAATCATCTGCCTACTTACTTGAGAATTAACTTGAATTGACTTGATGTTGTGAAGGGTTTTCCTTAACCAAGGAAAGATGTATGTGATGTGTAGTCTTTAGTTATATTCTGTGGCTTCTAAAATTGAGGGACATATAAAATTGGGAATGTACAAAAATGGCTGTAATTCCTAAACTTAAACTTAAAGTTAATGCAATACTTTTGTTAAACTGCTTGAATTAAAGCTGAAAGTTTGCACTTAAATCACATGTTCATTGTTTGATTTAAAACGCACTGTGCTGGTTTACAGAAGCAAAATTACCAAAAAAAAAAAACCTCTATCCAACTACTTATGAACACTACCTGTTTGTGATCAGAAATGCATGTAACTCCATCAGTGATTCTATTTTCTCCTAATACACTGTGTATAGAATTTCAGTTTGGGTGGTTTTAGCAGTTTCTGAAGACCAGTTTGAAATAGGCTAAAAAATATATATTTGTACAAATTTTCTGCGGCAAATGACTTAGTATCTTTTATGACATTAACTCCGGGAAATACACACTAAAATGTTGATTGTTGATTTATTTATCTTGAATATCAAGCTTGCAATCCTAAGGTTGTCTTTGGTGGCCGAGCTGGGTCATATTGACATTCTTTCTGAAAATAAGACAGATAGCTATCAATTAAAAAAAACCAAAACAAAACAAAAAACACCTGCAGCATTGAGAAGTTAAAAGCTAAGTCTTTTTTCATATTTTTGGTTAGGATTGTTTTGTTGTGTGTTCCTGCCACAGCAGCATTTCTACAATGATGTCTGACTGATGGTCATTTGATTTTAGTCAAGCACTTTAGGAAAATAAACTATTTAATTAACTTTGGTTGCCCCAAGGCTCGGAAAGAGTCTTTAATTAGAGTACTAAAAAATGTTGCCCTGTTCCAAATTTCTGCAAATAAACAGGTTAGTGTGTTATTATTACTGACTTCACTGAGCACCAAACTTGTGAAAATAAGACCCAAAATTGTTATAAATCTAAGCAGTCTTTTAATCAGCTTGTTTGTTTGTGTATGAAAAGGGAGTGGGAAAAATGTGTGGTTATTTTATTTTGTACATGAGTGTATTTTTCTAATGTGCATGTGTGCAAATGTGCTTTCATGGGAATAGTAAGTATACAGTTCCAGAAACAAGCAAGCAAAACAAACAACAAATTTAAAAAATAACACTAAAATGGGCAGATATAAGATGATCATCAAGCCATTTTAACAAAATAGGAAAAAATAACTTTATGCCTATGCATAGACCACTTGCCTTTAGTGCTTCTCTTGCCTGTTTGTAATGTGAGAGACACAAGGCTTTGCCTCAGCACCCATCAACATTATTCCAATAAAAAAAAAAAAAAGCCTAGTGAGCATAGCTGAGCTTAACGAAATGTTTGTCCAACAAGCAATTTTATACTTTCCCCCCTGGCAGCATAGGTCATCAAACCAAAGTACAAAAAGACCTGCCATGGACAAAATTAATTAGATCTGCTGGAGTGCAACTTGTGATTAACTGGCATGACTTTGATACCATGATTCCTTTCTTACAGAGGCTGAGAGGGAAGACTGCAGTTCTGTGCAGTTTCCACAAAAAAAAAAAAACATGACTACAAAAGCATTTCAGATTTTCTGCTTTCATTTTCAGTTTGGCATGAAATAATTAGCTTAAAGTCATGCAAAACAACCGGGTCAGCACATCTGGTGTATTCTGCTGTTTGCTACAGTCCTTAAATAACTGCTCTAGCCTCAGTAGGGACAGCTTATGAAGAAACGGATACTAAATTACTAATACCACCTGAACTATAATACTCTGCATGGGCTTTTCACAAGACACTTAGCCCTGGGGTTAGACGCTTGTTAGCTCAAGGCTTATATCTCAGTTGTGGGCTTAAGCTGTGTTCAGGCTGACATTAGCATTGCATTAAAAAAAACCCCAAAAAAACAGGCCCCTCTTCATTTCACAGAGGCTACTACACTGATTTATAGGAGCTTCAGCAGAAATGTGTAGTTCTGTTTGTGGTGTTATCTATGTATCTAACAACACTTTGTGTTGGGGCCTATTGAATATGAATATGAATCTGAATATGCACAGCCACACACAATTTTATTCAAACATGAAAGATGCAGAAAACAGTATAAAGTTACTCACTTTATTCTGCACTGGTCTATATTTTGCTTCTAAAATATGAATAAGAATTATGAGTTTATGAAACCAGTATATATTTTGTGGAACAGTTGTATGACACAATTATTCCCACCGCAAAAGCACACAAATTGTTGATCTCGATTATTAGCAACTGCACAGTATCTCCTCCCTTGCTCTGGGACTGTGCACACGTAGTAAAGTTTATAACCATGGAAGGGTCAGGAAAGAAAATTTTTTTAATTTATTTATTAATGTCTTAAAAACTTTCTAAACCAAATAAGTTTACTTTTAGAGGTTTATTCTAGTTTGGCAACTAATCTAATCTTATCTGCCCTTCTTGCTTTACAGCAACTTGAATAAAATGGTTGAGATGTACACGAGTCCCAAAAGAAATTCCAAAATATTATTAACAAAATCCAGGAATTTTTAAACATTAGTAGAATTCTTTCTGAAATGCATATGAGCACTTTTAGTCCAGGGACTTTGAAATGAATTAAAGTAAGTAAGTAATATTTTTCATAAATATATCACTGATGTGAATAGGTGCCACATGCATCACATTTAAAGAAATTACATCTGCAAACAAAAGACACAAGTTAGGGGAAAATAGTAATGTATCCTTATATATGTTAATTCATTAGATAAAAAAAAAACATTCTAAAGGAGAATAAATATGTGACAGCAATGCAGAACACCAGAGAGGTAGGTTGTAAAAGTATGTCTCAGTGTTATAAATCACTGCATAGTGTTTTGCCATCTGATGAGACTCATCTATTACTTAAACCAGCTTTTCTTGGTTGTATTACTCAGTCAGCTCCAATATTGAATGACTCTGTCAAAACTTTGCATTTTGTTCAGGGACAATTATATTATTATTTTTTTAAATTGTTTAATTAGTTACATTTTATTAATTAATTGAATTCATATTTTTCTGACAATATTAACTAACTACAATATGATTAAGATAAGGGAAGACCATGATTCTGATTGTATGTATTTTGGTTATGCGACTAGTCAAAGCAAACACCATCAACACTTTCTGCATGACATGAAAACTCCCTCCTGCACTGACACTGAAGATCTATGGAAGAGGATTAAGGCCACTGAAAAAATTGGTGGGAGCTTTTTTGGAATTTGTTTTTCAGAATTCTGAGAAAAAATAAATCCAAAAGATCTCCCCAATTTTTTTTTTCAGTGGCCGTAATCCTGTTCCGTAGAAGATCAGTCAGGAGGTGTTTTCATACAATATGATACTGGATTGGTGTCTTCATCGTCATGCAACACACCACCAACAGTACAGCCTTTTGTATTTTCTACTGCACTACTGTTTTCTGTCTGGACACAAAGTGACAGTTGCTTCAGTCTCTGAATGTGGGATAACCCCAGGCAACCTTCAGCTCAGAGTTTACAAAGCCCAAATCTGTAATATATACTGTAGTATGATTTTGATTGTTGTTAAAAATATTTTTTGATGTTACACAAGAATAAAAGCAATGGAAAATCTTTAGTCCAACCATATCAAAAGAGTTATATACTTCAAGTGTTGCAATGAATTTATTCCAGACCTGTGAAGTTCAAGTTTCAGAATCTTTTGAACCTGGAGCTAACTGTGAAATGAGGTGAGGGAAGCCTCAGGCTGTCTGGAGCTTGAGTTTATTTCAGCTGACTCATGTACATGTAAAAACTTATTGCAAAAACTTAGTCCATTTGCAAAGACAACAACAGCCCTCCACATACTCATACTGTAGAGTCAGTTGTTCTTTTATGAGGATGTTGGAGACAATAATGTTATCCTCAGCTTTTTATTTATATATCCAACAGCTCCTGGATGTTCAGGGTAGGACCTCATTGCTATTTCTTGCTCCACCAGGTTGAAATAAAAAAAAGTGACACGTAGCCTTTCAACTGTGTAAAAAACAAAAAACAAAATGATTGTATTTATTTTTCTGATATGTGACAAATGATAGTGGTTTCATATTGACTATAACATTTTGAAAAGAGAAAAGGAGTATAGAACTAAAGGACGTGTGAAAGGGTTTACGCTTGTCATGCTGCAACCAAAGGTTACAGTCACCTTTACACTCACTGTCAAAGCCAAAATACTGTTGTGGACTGTCATATTTTTCTACCAATATGCAGGTTACCATAAAAAAATATACATATCAAAGACTTGGCTTCAAGCCCAGTGCTTGATAGGCTCTGTTTAGCCCAAACTCTTTTGGCAAAAATGGACATTCAAAACAGGAAACATAACTGTGAAAATCTGATTCTGATGTCTATTTTTTCTATTCTGTTCTACTCTAAGAACAAATATTGCAAATACCTAGGTGTGCATTCTGTATCACTAGCCATTCTACCTGGGTAATCTACACTGACTTTACTCATTCAAGTAATATTGTATTGTATATATCTGATGTCAGGGATTTCATGTAGAGATTGTTTGCATGGATGTAGATAATATGTGTTTGTACAGATGCCAAATTATGATATATGTTATTATAAATATCAACCAAAATTGATAAAATGTGAAAATAGAGATGGAGCAACACCTTGCAGTGTCTTGAAATGGGGATGATGACTTTTATTTTCATGGTGTTTCAGCTGCAAACTGGTGGCTTTAAATGCTTATTTCTCTTCTCATATTTACTTTGCATTACAAGGTTTTAGTCCAATAGAGCTGCTTACTACATTTTGCTTTTTTATTGAATGTAGGAAGGAAAAAAAGGCTGGTTATTAATTTTGCAAAAGCAACCTCACCAATTTCAAATGGCTATAACATAAAGGCCATTACGGTTGACCATTACATCTACCACCACTGTGTTGTTGGCTTTCTTAGAGACACATCAAATCAAATGGAAATTTTTTCTATAATGATGTTGTGCATGCATCTAGTGAACTTGAACTGAAAGATTCAACCACTTAAAATTAAGAAATCCAAGCAGCAGAAGGCTTTAATGTCATTAAACAAGTTTAAATGAGCATTTTACAATGAGAGAGGTTAAATATGGAGAAATTTAGTTGCCAATATGTCAGAGATATCTGAAACACCCCAAGCTTGATGCAATTATAGTTAGTCCTTGCATTAATAAAGCCTCTATTGACACAATTACAGTGTATTAAAACTTTGCTTAATCATATTAATCTTAACCTTCTTTCTTATTCTTACCTGTCAAGATACAGCCTGGCAACATTGCAAAGACTTTGTTTATCCCATTTACCACATGTGACTGAATCAGCAGGAATTTGTCGTGGAGCATTTATAGTGGTTTATAATTCACCACCTTTAAGTCTATGCTTGGTCAGAATAATATGTTAAATTCTATTTGCACTGTGTCCGTATAGCTGTATTAATCCATTGCAAATAAAGATAAATGCGATTGAGAGATGCAACTAGAATTTTCGGAGTACAACAGCCAAGTCTTTAAATTAATCCCTATTTTCCTTTTGTTGTTTGAAAAGCAAAAAACAGTGGCTTTAAGAGATGTTAATGCAGTTATGTTAATGAGAACACAAACATCAGAGGTTTTGCTGTCCTTTTCCTTGGTTTCTTAGACACAAAAAAAGGCTGAATGTGTTGTGTAAATAAGTATATGTATGTATCAATGTATGTATGTATTTATGTATATGAAAAAAAAATCTGTCCAACAATATGGGCTTTAACAAATGCATTATAATTATTAAATTATTATCATTGTTGTCAGTGAAGTTTCAAATGCACTGTAAAATTTTTACAGCTTTTGTTTTTTGTTTAAAAAATATTAAAGATTGTTTAAAAAGTTTAAAGAACATCTACCCAATGCAATTACTTGTTCAGAAGTAAAATGGAATGATAAATAAATATTTGGTATTTAAAAGCAGTTTCACTGCTTTTAAATACTGTAGGCACAGCCCAAAAAAACCAACATGGATCTACCAACCACAAGCATTGGGATTGACTGCAATGCAATCTGGGAGGTTTTCCCTGGAGAGCTAGAGGGTCACCTTACCCTCACTGACTCTGACCATTATTTGTGAGTAGCCACCCAACAGCAGTTCTAAATGCCTGTCTTTCTTGGAGTGTTTAAGTGGGGACTTCATAGTTCTTTAAGGAGACTTCAACACTCACATGTGCAACAATGGAGAAACCTGGAGGGTAGTGATGGGAGGAATAGCCTGCCTGACCTAAACCAGAGCAGCATTTGTTTTTTTTTTACTTCTGTACTAAGCATAGATTAGCCACAACAAACACCATGTTCAAGCATAAAGTGGCTCATGGGTACACTTATCACTGGAGCACCTTAGGCCAAAAGGTCAGTGATAGACTTTTTTTTTTGTCGTATCAACTTGCAGCCATATATCTCAGACACTCAGGTGAAGAGAGGAGCAGTGCTGTCAAGTGATCACCAACTAGGTTACTTCTACTGATGCGTGTCTTGGTGTTATTTTTGAGGATCAGTCTTCAGTTTGTGAAAAAAATTTTTATAAAGAAAAGTATTGCCTGAGGTGAAGGTCAGTCTATTTCTGCCTCAGTGACCCTACTGGCTTGTAACTTGTGCGTATCCATGTTTTCTTGCATTATGCCCTGCTTGTGTGCACACACAAACACGCACATGTTTTGTTGGGATTTTATTAGCAGGATTGCATGGCATTTTTAGTCCTAACTGGCATTTACACAGCGGTGTGCACCTCTAAAACACGAATACTGATTGACAACCATGATTATTTCCCAATGTTTGAGAAAGCCACGTCTTTGCCAGTCAATCTTCACCCAACATGAGAGATTTTTTCAAAAACTTCCTTTCATATGTGCGTGCATATTTATATATTTATATGAAAAAAGAAAATTCCTTTTTACAGGCTTTCATACAATATGAAATTAAAGAATATACTCTATTTAAATCCACATTTTAGCAACATCTTTGACCTTGAAACAACTATACAAAGCAAAATTGTTTTCCCACTTCATTCCATTGAGGATATATTGAAAACACTATCAGCTGTTGCTGTTTCTGCCCAATGCCTTTTCCTCATTCTTATCCTTGCACACCTGGCTTATTGCATTAACCCTGCAGATTTAGATATAGTTGAGAGCAGTTGCACTGCATGCAAACAGATGGACATGATCTGGCTACCTCACCTTAACAAGATGGCCCTGCTGAACACCATCTGCCAAAATATCTACACTCTGCCAGGAGCAGGATGGGGAGGTATCTATGAACGTGGTCTGACTGCAGAAGCTAAGTCAACACATTCTCAGCCCCAGCTCGTCATATTCTGACCCTGTCTTGTTATACTTCAGTGAACTGGGTATTCTTTTAGCATTGTTTTTTCACCTTGCAGCATAGTGCTTTAGAATAGCAAATTGCAAATGAGGAAGCACAAACACACTAAACAAAGTTTGCAACTGGAGGCGTGCGAGGTGGTGGTCTAAACCATGACTTTCAGCCAGAAGGAACAAGATTATATCCCATGTAGGACTGCTATTTTGTAGAAACTTCATGTTTAGATTTAGTAAAAAATAAAAATAAATACATAACGTTTAGGTTAAAATACACCCTTTCACTATGCACATGTTCACTTCTAACACATAAGGCAAGCTTCTTCCATCTGCAACAAACTTGTCCTCCTTTTTCTTGTCCTGCAACAGTGACAACAGCATCATCTGGCAACTTTCTCACAACCTGTATTTCAAACAGGTAATTGCAGCTGGTTGAAAACATGTAATTCATTTAAACTGATTGATAAGATTCCAGACTAACAGAAACAATAAATTACTTAATAATCTGAATCATTGCAGATTGAATCCTAATCTTGCACAAGGCACCAGAAAGGGCCCTGACTGTTGTCCCTTTATGTGAAAATTTACTTCAATGAAGCAGATAATGAGTGAACTATCTGCACAGAGTTGAGTATATGTAGATGAATACCAATTTCCTTGTATACACTGGCAGCAAAATGTGGATTTATTACGTTTTCCTCCTTCTTTATTGCAATTCCTTGAATAAAGTAATGAAGTACAATTGATGTTAACAAGGCTTCAGTTTCAGGGACAGCATTTAATCACAAACTTCTTCTCCAAGTGCCAGTACTTGCAATAATTTTCATAGTTTCAGGGATTAATTCCTTTTTCATTTCACACTTATCTTATGTTCGTATTTTATTTACTTCTTTCTTCTCTTGATCTTCTTTCCACATCTCGTGATGTGAAAAATGTGCTTGTTGAGACCTAAGCCCCTAAGTCATCATTTCCTGCCTAAAATTCATTTAGAATCACTACCCTCATCTTCACTCCCACAGTTTGCATGGTGTATTGACCCAAACTATGATACATTGCCAGTAACAATAATTTAATCAATGAATAATAACATCCAATCTCCCATACATGAATAAGTCGTTCACAAACAGGATATTAGTCTAATTTGATTTTCTGGCTGGAAGAGTATTAAAGTACGTTAGACACAACTGAAATAACCAGCCACATCACAAAGTAACACAATAGCTATCTCTATCTGTACACTGTGTACTATGTAAAAGTAGAAGTCTGTCACTGCAGAAGCTGTCACAAACTGGGCTCTGTGGCTGGGGCAACAAATGGAGATGCATGCAAGCCAATTTGTTTAAGAGAAAAGGGGTGGGGTTGAGGTGTGGGTGTGATGCTATATGGTGCAAAAAAAGAAAAGAAAAAAAAGGGTGTCAGCTAGGACAGGAACTGAGCTTCAAGAGCAGATTTAAAAGGATCACTGCCACACTGGGCCCAGGTGTTGGCAGTTTTAGAGGTGTTGCCATCTGCCAACACCTCCCCTCCAGTACCTGTAAGGAACACTGCCACAAATCAAGTAAGAGGTAGACAGGGACACAGGACAGAGAGGTTAATTAAAAAGCTTTAATAATTTTTTTTTCTTTTTCTCCTAGCTGGTACCAGCAAAACATGAGAATAAAGAAAAAGAAACTATCCTAAAACCAAAGGAATAATGTTGTCACTTTTATGTTCCCATTCAGTCGTCTGAGCATTATCCAGGACCAGCAGATCTCTTCTTGTCACACCCATCATAAGATGGCCAACAATAGTTAGCTCATTTTTAAAATCCCATGCCACATAAATGTCTTGAGAATATGTGTAGAAATTAACTGACATTCAAAGTGCTCTGAGCTCATCATTGTGTATGGCTGATCGTTACCTGTGAGAGGTTTTATGGATATTCCTTGTGCCTGAGATGCTGTCTGCTTTAAAGTAAAAAATAAAAGTAAAAAAATACTTAAGCAAAGAGCAAGAGATGAAAATGACTTATATATGACTTACAAACTATTACCCTGACAGATTAACTGGCATGAGATATAATTCATACACTTCAAAAACAGTGAAATGCTTTGGAAAAGCATGTAGTACGTGAATTGTAGTTTACAGTAAATTGCCTAAAATATGCATAAACACAAGCAGTAAATTTAAAAATGTAAGTATTACAGATAAGTGAATCAGTCTGGAGCTGCAGCTGCAATAACAACACAGTCACTGAGGCATGGCGGTAACAGTATAATTAACTGTGCCAAAGGGTAAATGATTAGCTAATCTAAAACAATATAGTAAGTATAGTGCTTGTAAGGTCAGTGATTATTTGCCAAATAATAAGTAGCCATAGGGACTTTTTTTTTTTAAAGAATTTAAATTAACTCATATTTCAGTGAAGTTAAATAAGCAATAACAATAGCGGCATTAACAGAAAAATATATTTTTCAGGAACTTGTTAGGTGTTAAGGCCTTTACACATCGGATGTGTAAAATTTGTGCGATTATTTTGTGAGTTAAAAGTATTTTTTGGACTCACCTATTCTTAATGCAGCCTTTCACACTGGCCGCGTAATTTTGCAGGAGTAATTGCAGCATTTATTTGTTCGGATCAAGCTTGATTTTTCACATTTTTCGCATGTAATAAACAGATCTGACCAATCAGATCACTGCATTTGGCAACAAGCACACACTGGTTGCGAATACACCGCGTTCCAAATTATTATGCAAATTGTATTTGAGTCTCATAAAGATTAAATATTTTGTTTTTCAATTAAACTCATGGATGGCATTGTGTCTCAGGGCTCTTTGGATCACTGAAATCAATCTCCGACACCTGTGATAATTAGTTTGCCAGGTGAGCCCAACTAAAGGAAAAACTACTAAAGAAGGATGTTCCACATTATTAAGCAGACCACCATTTTCAAGCAATATGGGGAAAAAAAAAGGATCTCTCTGCTGCTGAAAAGCGTGAAATAGTTGAATGCCTTGGACAAGGAATGAAAACCTTAGATATTTCACGAAAACTTAAGTGTGATCATCGTACTGTTAAGAGATTTGTGGCTGAGTCACAGCACACACGGGTTCCTGCAGATAAAGGCACAATGAGGAAGGTTTCTGCCAGACAAATACATCGGATTAAGAGAGCAGCTGCTAAAAGGCCATTACAAAGCAGCAAACAGATATTTGAAGCTGCTGGTGCCTCTGGAGTCCCGCGAACGTCAAGGTGTAGGATCCTCCAGAGGCTTGCAGTTATGCATAAACCTTCTATTCGGCCACCCCTAACCAATGCTCACAAGCAGAAACGGCTGCAGTGGGCCCAGAACTACATGAAGACTAATTTTCAAAAGTCTTGTTCACTGATGAGTGCCGTGCAACCCTGGATGGTCCAGATGGATGGAGTGGTGGATGGTAGGTGGACGGCCACCATGTCCCAACAAGGCTGCGACGTCAGCAAGGAGGTGGTGGAGTCATGTTTTGGGCCGGAATCATGGGGAGAGAGCTGGTCGGTCCCTTTAGGGTCCCTGAAAGTGTGAAAATGACCTCTGCAAAGTATGTGGAGTTTCTGACTGACCACTTTCTTCCATGGTACAAAAAGAAGAACCGTGCTTTCCGCAACAAAATCATCTTCATGCATGACAATGCACCATCTCATGCTGCAAGGAATACCTCTGCATCATTGGCTGCTATCGGCATAAAAGGAGAGAAACTCATGGTGTGGCCCCCATCCTCCCCTGACCTCAATCCTATTGAGAACCTTTGGAGCATCCTCAAGCAAAAGATCTATGAGGATGGGAGGCAGTTCACATCCAAACAGCAGCTCTGGGA
>VUQS01001490.1:2974-15372 GCA_015108495.1 Heterochromis multidens | reverse complement strand
TTTTTTGCTAGTGTGATGAGGTTTCAAAGGACACAAGAATTTGCCTGATTCGTTTGCGCAATCCCTGGGGTTTTGTGCTCTGGAAGGGCCCCTGGAGTGCAAAGTTAGTATATATTTTTCCTCATAACATATCACATCATACCACCTTTCAACAAGACATGGTGGTACTGGAGATCTATGCATTTTCCAGCATAATTAGAAAACAGTTTGGGGAATTGATGCCGTTTCTAATCCTGTAATGCAGCACCTATTTCTTTAGTTTGTATTTAGGAAGTTTGATCTTTCCACAGTTCAAAGGAGTGGTCGACCATTTCCTCTGCAGACAGAGAAAACCTGAAAAAACAGACTGTAGAGGCAAGCGAGTTCTGGTGAGTGAAACACCTTTCCACGTGCATTTTTTGCTATATTGATACGGCATTTGTTGATCAAACTCTGGTGTTGGTTCGAGTAAAATCTCAGTTTTGTGAGTAGTTACTACTATAATATATAGTAGCTATCACTGTTAGCATTCACCTCAAATGACAGCAAACTGTATTTAACTATGCTCAAGTGTATTTAACGCTGTTTGGAGTTGTTCATTGTGCATTGTGGGGGAATAGTGAACATAGTGACTGTATTTACTCAGCAGACACCTGATTCTTTCGTGTTTCACTCCAGGATGTCCTTTGATGACTTCAAGAAGAATTTCACCAAGCTGGAGATGTGCAACCTGACCCCCGACACGCTGCAGGGGGATGAAAGACACACCTGGACAGTGTCGATCCACGAGGGTCGCTGGGTGAGAGGAAACTCTGCTGGTGGTTGTAGAAACTTCCCAGGTAGGCTTTGTTCTTTTTGTATCAGCTTTCATCCTTTAAAAGACGATATTGTTAAAACTCTCCCTTATATAATTCACGTTTTTTTCTATCATTTGACACTATGATGTAGATTTACTCTGTGTATTTGACAGACACATTTTGGACAAACCCTCAGTATCGGCTGCAGCTATATGAGGAGGATGATGACCCGGATGATGAGCAGGTGGCCTGCACTGTTGTCGTGGCACTGATGCAGAAAGGTAGAAGGATGCAGCGCCATCAAGGGGCCACATTTCTCACCATAGGCTTTTCCATCTATGAGGTAGTGATCATACTTCATCTTTCCTCCAGAAAGTATACATGTGTCCAGGACTTCAGAAGTTAACGTAACATTTAACTTCTTCTGTTTCTCTGCAGGTCCCGAAGGAGGTATGACCATCTTGTATGCTTTCACTGCATTAACCTGTATCCTCGAGAGAGTTGTGTCTGTTGACTGTGGCAGTACACTGTGTAATAGCTTATTATGAAACCTCTATAGTGTGTAAACATTTCTAAGTGCACAAGCACTGAGTCTTCACTGTCAATGTGCTGATTTTGCAGTTGATAATTTTATTTGTTTTTAGTGAAAAAGAGAGAAGCTGCAAGTCTTCACATTTGAGATGTCAGATCCAGCCAGTATTATAAACTGATTACCTCCTACCACTGTATTATTTTGAAACACACACACAGATATATTCATTGAATGATCTCTGCACAATATATTGATGCATTTTTTTAGTTTTAAAATAAAAACCAAAATTATCCAATACATACATATATAAAAAGGGGAGAAAAAAAAGTTACAATACATAATAATATTTCTTATCACTATGATTAATAAGTCATCATTTCTACACCTCCGTTCACAGATGTGCGGGCAGAATCAACATCTGCAGAATGACTTCTTCCTCTACACAGCCTCCAAGGCAAAGTGCAAGACCTACATTAACCTGCGGGAGGTAACGGAGCGCTTTTGTCTGCCTCCTGGAGAGTACGTCATCATCCCCACAACCTTTAAACCCCATGAAGAAGGAGAGTTTATCCTGAGGGTTTTCTCTGAGAAGCAGAGCACATCAGAGTAAGGGTTACTGATGGTGGTGCAGCTGATGCTATTCTGGGGATAGTTGACAGCCAATTTGTTCTTAAAATTACAAGATGTAGAAAGACAGCACTGCTGATGTATGTCTGCTTCTCTTCACAGGGAGGCAGAGAATACAATTGGATCAGATCAAATACAGGTTTGCACTGTAACCTTAGAAGCAGTGGGGTTGAAATATATTTGAGTAATTCTGGCTGATATTGCAGTGGACTGTAAACTGATATAAAGGTTTATCTTTTATGTCTAGAAATCTATGTTTGCAATACCTAAAACAAAATGAAGAAGCACTTTTCAGATCTGATATATCTGATACATGAGGTGCTCCTAAAGCACAAGCTGGCATGTATTATTCACATATTAAAAATAAGTTGACTAAAAGGTACAAAATTTAACAATTTAACTATAGTGGCTACATGATAAAAACTAAATGAGTGTTTATTGAGAAAAAGCCTGTTCTATGACCTCAATCAAGCAATCACATACACTCACCGGCCACTTCATTAGGTATACCTAATGCTTGTACTAGGTTAGACCCTCTTTTGCCTTCAGAACTACCTTCATTCTTCATGGCACAGATTCAACAAGCTGCTGGAAACAATCCTTAGGGATTTTGGTCTATGTTGACACGATAGCATCACACAGTTGCTGCAGGTTTGTCAGCTGCACCACATCCCAAAGGTGCGCTATTGGATTGAGATCTGGTGACTGTGGAGGCCATTTGAGTGCAGTGAACACATTGTCATGTTCAAGAAACCAGTTTGAGATGATCTGAGTTTTGTGACATGGCGTGTTATCCTGCTGGAAGCAGCCATCAGAAGA
The DNA here is from genome assembly GCA_015108495.1 of Heterochromis multidens. Taxonomy (NCBI): domain Eukaryota; kingdom Metazoa; phylum Chordata; class Actinopteri; order Cichliformes; family Cichlidae; genus Heterochromis; species Heterochromis multidens. The sequence goes on along the minus strand of VUQS01001490.1, from coordinate 12,618 downwards.
TGGTTACATTGTGGTCATGAAGGCATGGACATGGCTAGCAACAATACTCAGGTAGGCTGTGGAGTTAAATGATGCTCAATTGGTACTAAGGGGCCCAAAGTGTGTTCAGTGTGCCCACACCATTACACCACCAGCAGCAGCCTGAACCATTGATACAAGGCAGCATGGATCCATGCTTTCATGTTGCTTATGCCACATTCTGTCTCTACCATCCAAAATTGGGACTCATCAGACCAGGTGACATTTTTCCAATCTTCTCTTGTTCAATTTTGGTGAGGTTGTGTAAATTGTAGCCTCAGTTTCCTGTTCTTAGCTGACAGGAGTGGCACCCAGTGTGGTCTTCTGCTGCTAGAGCCCATTTGCATCATTTGGTTGAATGTGTTATGTGTTCAGAGATACTCTTCTGCATACCTTGGTTGTAACAAGGTATTTGGGTATTTGTTATTTTGGTTACTGTATCCTTCCTATCAATTTGAAGCAGTCTGGCCATTCTCATCTGACCTCTAATATCAATAAGGCATTTTCACCCAGAGAACTGCCGCTCACTGGATATTTTCTCTTTTTCAAGCCATTCTCTGTAAACCCTGGAGATGGTTATGTGGGAAAATTCCAGTAGATCACTAGTTTCTAAAATAATGAGACCAGCCTGTCTGGTACTAACAAGCATGCCGTATTCAAAGTCACTTAAATCACCTTTCTTCCCCATTCTGATGCTCGGTTTGAACAAATGTACCTAATGAAGTTGCTGCCATGTGATTGGCTGATTTGCATTAATAAGCAGTGGAATAGGTGTACCTAATAAAGTGGCTGGTGAGGGTATTTCAAAAACATCACTTCACATCCTCACTATAGCACTCAGCTCCCTCATCATACTTGCACTCAGTTAATGAAAACAATTAACTTTTCTGAATTGTAACACTGTGTTGACTATTTGGGGAAGTGCAAACCTTTTAAAACATGGTTTGAAACTCAGTCCCTGATTAATGGTGAGAGTCCTGTTCCCTCATACCTGCACATTCTTATATCTTATAACACCTCTTTTCCTTTTTTATTAGAATTTTTAATGTAACAGAAGGACTGGGATGTTGGGTTTGTTTGTTAATTCATACAAAGAAATATGCAGGTACAGTTCTTTAAGTGTGATTTGCACCAAAGCACTGAAGATGAAAACTAGAAAAGAGGAAGAATCTCACTTCATTCAGTATCAAAATGTCAAAGTCATCTTTTTATGGAGTGTAGCAGACAGACATTAGATAGCCTACCACATTTAACTTTAATACAAAGAAGTGATCAATGGGGACCTATTATGCTCATTTACAACTCCATATTCTAAGATTCAAGTCAAGTAGCTTTGCATGAGTTGCAGTTCAAAATAATCCTCATTTATCTAATATGTGGGCTTAGTGGTGCACCCCTTCAGTTAATCCACTGTCTGAAACAAGCTCCCCTCTCTTCCCCTCACTTTCTTCTAATTGGCTGCTCAAACAGAAGGCGGCAGGGTCCCGCCCACCTTCTCCCACCCATCCATCCATATATATTTGGCCTTTTAATTCTAAGGCCAAATATGACATTAAGCGTCCCACTACCTCTTTAAAGAGAACACTGCAATATCAGTTTGAATTTGATATATTTTAAATCTCAGTTTTGTATCTTACATATTTCATCAACTTTGCTCTTGAACTCTCTCTATCTTGTCCCGATGCAAATTGTTCTATAACTAACAGACTTGAATTTCCAAGTGTTTCCTCCTCCATTTCATCTCATTTCATCCTTCTGTCTCTCCTTGTCTTATTGGTCATCAGCAAGACGAGAAAAAGAAAGAAAAGGTAATGAATGTATGTAGCAGTAGGATTGTTATACTGCTTTTACACTCTGCTCTTCCCCACTGCTCCTTTCCATCACATTAGAAAATGTTGGCAGATACAATATTAAATGTAAAGCTTATAATCAGTAATATTACTATAAATTGACTTTTTTTTCTTATTCTTTTTGTCTTTTCTAACCCTCCTCTCCCTTCACCCACATGCCAGCCTATTGTATTTGTGTCAGACAGAGCACGTGCCAGCAAAGAAATCGAGCATGACAGGATTCAGGGGGAGAAGAGGAAGAAACCAAAGGTAATGTTCCTGAGGTCGTAGCAGATAGACTGCTAATGTTGACTCTTCTGCCACACGGCAGACAGCTCATTTTGACCTTTGCCCTGCCAGACTGATGACTCCAAAATGCAGTCTTCATCAGGTCAAATAACATCACTGGGAATAAAATAATCGAGTCTGAAGCCAACTGAGCTCATATGACTCGGCTGCACCTGTTCTCCTGTAAAGACACAGAGTCTAACCCTAGCTGACCAGTCTTTTTTTCCCCATGTGCTGCTCTCCTCTGGTACCATAAGGAAATACATCCAGTGATGCACAAGTACCTGTAACATTTAGAACCACATTTACTAAACAAAACTTTGAAACTTTATTTCTTTTCTTAAGTTACTGTTGCACGGCAAAATTGATCATTAGTCTGTTTCTTTTTAGTTTTAAAATACTGAGTGCTAAGTATTCACAGTTTCTTTTTGTGACTGATGACCCTCTCTTTGTAAGTAATTTAATTCCTATCTGTCCTTCAGCGAAAACTTCTCCAACCTGAGGAGACTGAGCAGGAAAAGCAATTCAGGGCCATTTACCAACAGATTGCTGGTGAGGTGAGTATTACAAAGTAAGGGTGAGGACAACACTATAAAGACACTCATCTGTCTGCTAATATGTAACAAATCATTCCTTCCTTAAGGACATGCAGGTTTGTGCCAACGAACTCAAGACAATCATGAAAAACGTTCTTTCCAAACGTGAGTACGCTGAAAAGATCACTACTGCAACTGCCATCAATGTGCTCAGTATTCACACTGAGCTGTGCTTTTCCACAGACAGTGACATAAAGACAGAAGGTTTCAGCCTCGAGACGTGTCGGAGTATGATCGCACTGATGGACGTATCCTTTGAACTGATTTCAACTAGAGGAGTGGGTGCACAAAGTGATACTGTTTGCCCAGTTTCTCAGTAGCAGAACATTGTCCTTAAATACTTTACTCTGGGAAAAAAAGTAAAACAGTTGTTAAATATATTATTCAATTGCAATTTTATGATCAACTTCAAAATGCAGAAGCATGCTTCTCCACACTTATGTGTAAGTTTAACAAAGCTATCTTATGGATGCTCAATTACACTGAAAACTTCTCTGCTGCTGGATAAGAGGGTAAATAAAAACTGAATTTTAGAGGCACATTATTAATGAGACAAAATATATACGTAGGTTATAAAAATTATTGTGTCTTTTCTTATTATTATTTCTAGTGATTGTGACTACTTACTTTCAGAGTTATTCTGGTTTTGTATTTTCTAATTATTTTTTATTTTTATTTTGACTTTTTGTTTTTCAGTCATTTTAGTTTTAGTTAGTTACCGGAGCAGTTTTGCTCGTTTCAGTTTTAGTTTTTCTTGTTTGAAAATGTTTAGATTTAGTTTAGTTTTTATTAGTTTAAGTGTTAGTTTTGGTCTTTTTAATTATTATTGTATGGAGGTGAGATTTAGGAAAATCAGAACATGTATTACAATAAAAACAGAACTTTTTGAAAACAGTTGACTCACAGTCTTGTAGACATCCAGAGTCTCAATAAACAGGCCCATCAAAGCCTCATCAGGCAAGTTGTGATAAATTTTTTTACCAAACTAACAAATAATAAAACTTCCTCTAAATTTTTATTTTATCTCACTTAGTTTTACAAATTCACAAAATCATTTCAGTCACTTTTAATTTCTTTTGGAGAGTCTAGTTTTTATTTTTTTAGTTAATTAAAATGTTTTTTAACATCTAGTTTTAGTTCTTAGTTTCGTTTATATATGCTTACTATACACTTTTGTAAAAAATGAAACTGTACTTTGAGGGAGTGGAAACTGATAAAATAAGACACATTATGGTTTAAACAGTATGTAGCAGATGTTTCCATGACTGATGCTTTTGGTGCTCAGACTGATGGGACAGGAAAGCTGAATCTGCAGGAGTTCAAACACTTGTGGAAAAAGATCAAGGAATGGCAGGTAGGATAGCTTTAGCCTCAGCCAATTTCTACTCATGCTCAGCATGTTTTTATCTGACTGTCTGTCTCTTTGGGCCTGCAGCTCATCTTCAAAAATTACAACAAAGACAAAACCTGCTCTATCAGTAGTTTTGAGATGAGGAATGCTGTTAATGATGCAGGTGAGAAGCAGAAATAAGAAATAATTTTTTTTTACCAAGTTTATTTAGAATTGACTTCATCTGCCAGAAATCTTTGCCCATACATTCCAGTTTAATGTGAGAATGATTTTAATATGTTTTTTTTTTATCTTCACATCAGGGTTTCGCCTCAACAGACAATTGTATGACATCATAGCCATGCGCTACGCAGATGAACGCCTGAACATTGATTTTGATAGTTACATCTGCTGTTTTGTGAGGCTAGAAGGCATGTTCAGTAAGTACAGACCACACACACCTGATGCTTATGCATATTAAACATTACATTGTTGTACTTGGTTGTTGGCCAAAAACACGTAGTATATAGGACTGATTATTATTTTACAGATTTAAGAAGTCATTATAGTGACATATCTTTACTTTAAACTGAATCTAAATATCATACAGATTTAATTAATCTTGAAGGGCATCCTTCAAAGGGTAAATGCCTCTCAATGATTGAAAAGTTACACAGCTGGATGATCTGTTGTGTCTCTTGCAGGAGCATTCAATGCCTTTGACAAAGATGGAGATGGAATAATCAAGCTCAATGTCCTGGAGGTAAGTCGCTCTCTTATTTTTTCTATTCTGTGTCTCGTGCCATAACTTATTCTGTTTCTATTAAGGTCATTTGAGCAAATATTCCCATCATCATGTTTACTTACAGTTTTTCTATTGCTTCTAACCAGTTTACACATTATTCAAACCTGCTGAAATATGCACTCACCGGCCACTTTGTTAGGTACACCTGTTCAGCTGCTCAGTAATGAAAATATCTAACCAGCCAATCACATGGCAGCAACTCAGTGTATTTAGGTATGTAGACATGGTGAAGATGACCTGCTGAAGTTCAAAACAAGCATCACTAAAGGTGATTTAAGTGACTTTAAATGTGGTACGGTTGTTGGTGCCAGCTGTGCTGAGCTACTGGGACTTTCCCAGTAGCTCAGCACAACCATTTCTAGGGTTTACAGCAACTGGGCAGCACAGTGGCCCGGTGGTTAGCATAGTTGCCTCACAGCAAGAAAGTCCTGGGTTCAACTCTACCATTTTCTGTGTGGAATTTGCATGTTCTCAACATGTCTGCGTAGGTTTTCTCCGGGTACTCCACAGTCTAAAGACATGCTGTTAGTGGGGTTAGGTTAATTGGTGATTCTAAATTGGCCATAGGTGTGAATGGTTGGCTGTTTCTCTATCTCACAACCTATCCAGGGTGTAGCCTGCCTCTACGGCAGCTGGAATATAAGTGCAGCATACAAAAATTTTTGCCACCTGCCCCAACAGAGAATCACTAGGATTGTTTTAAAAAAAAAAAAAAAGACAACCATTTTTAAGTGTGGCTTAATTTACTCCAGCAAAAAATGCATTTTTAAATGGTCATAAATAACAAGAAAATGCAGACTACTGGTAAGTAAATATAGACTTTGTCTTAACTACATGTGGACCTATCAAGCCTGGCATGACATAGAAAGAAGTGTACCCTGCGATACTACCTTTGAGGACAAACTACATTCCACTGAAGGGTGTTTCTAATATTTCCTTGCTAACTTGAGTTGCACATAGTGAAAACCAAAAATACCCAACTGTAAGAAAAATGTTCACAGAATTGGTAACATTGAGGTAATTTTTGCTGTGCCAAAGTTAAATGACAATTATTCTCTTTTATTCTCTTTACAGTGGCTTCAGCTGACCATGTACTCATAGACCATGTTCACATCAGCTGGAGACTCATGTGTCACCACTAAACTTTATCATGATGTAACTCATCACTTCTCCTATTTCATTCAGCTTCATATTTAATGGTTAACTTTACTTCCGAGATCTTTTAAAACAGATTATAAAAAGCATGTTTTCTGGGCTCTACAGCACTGAGGAACAGTGACAGAATTTGATAAATACAGCGTAGTCAGTGTAGCCTGATAATCCTGTTACATCAGCTATTAATGTGAAACCAGATTAGCTTGATTGATGTTGATATGGCAACAGACAGTGATGCAATGAGATGTGAACAAGCACACCCAGTTGCAGTTTACCTTTGTTGCCATGTTGTAAAGAATATGTGGCTATCAATGCTGAAAATAGTGACTTGCCATTTTAAAAATATTTCATGTATATCATTTTAAAATAAAGTGGAGGCAAATCCTGTGAATACTTTTGTCATTTTATTGCTGTACACATACAGTAGGTATTAAACAAAATAAAATACATACTGTACAGTGTGAAGTACTAAAATAGGGCATGGCTTTTATTATACAAGATAGTCTTTGGGGAGTCTGGTTTCAAATATGTGATGTACATCAAAGTCACAGGGAAAGAGAACATTTCCTAGCTTTACAGTCAGAAATGTGAAAACAACAAACATATGGTTTACATATTAAAAATAAGAAACTAAGTCATGTCAGTGTGTGATGGGAAAGCAGCCAAAGCTAAAATATATACCCATAAAAAGAAATATAAGTCATAAACTTGCAGGAAAAAGAAGTTCAATTTTCTGAGATTAAAGTGGTAAATTTAGGTGAAAAACCCTCACAAATTTAAGAGGAAAATAGCTGAACTTGTGAACTCACAAACTAAGGAGAAATCCCCTGAGATTAAAGTCACAAATTTATGAGAACAAAACACGTGGCTTTATACTGCAAAGATATGCACATCAGGTTTATATACCTGCACTGCATGACTTAATGGCATTATACTTTACTTTGTAACCATCATTATCAGTAAGGAAACTAGTGATTTTAGCATGTGGACTATGAAGAGATATTACCAAGAATTGGGCCTTTCCAGAAGAAAGCAACAGACTGATTTGGATGATGTTTTCCAAATCCAGCTATCATCCACACTGGACCATATCTTCACTAAAACACAGTTTATGTGGTTTATTTCTCTTAATTTTCGAACTTTATTTTCAGAGAATTTCAGAGTTTTACTTGCAAATTAATGACTTTAAAATCTCAGAGAATATTCCAACATTTATTGTTGTAATTTTGGGAGTTGTTATTGCTAAAATTTACCACTTTGAACTTTTTTTCAATTCAGTGTACTTTTTTGTTGTTTAAGCCACAAGGACCCTGATATACAGTTGCAGCTGCAGATAACTGATTAAGGATAAAGGCTTAAAATAATAATCATACAGACAGTAGAAAGCATTTCAGTGGATCAATACTAAGTTGCTTTTTGTAGTCTGTGTTGCAGTTTAGAGAAAACGGATGCAGTTTGCAAAATACCAAAGGGATCTGATCAACCAAACTTAAATCTGCTTTTTAATTAATCAAAAGTTATGTGCCCCACTACCAAAATCAAACAGGTTAGTAACAAAAAGATGAGCTTGTGTGAGACTCCTCCCTGGTTTGCTGCATCACTTTACCGCCAGTCCTGTCAGGGCTGCACTTTACTGTCGTTCTCTATGTGATTCTGCATGTGTTCAGGAAGCTCCTGCAGGAAAAACCCAAACAAAGCTGAGAAACTGGTCTCTGAATGAACCACAAAATAAAAACACATGACCTAGCTAATGAGGTACACTAACAATTAAACCATTCATTACCTGTCTGACTGAATGCTGCGTGGCAAAAAAAGTGTTGCAGCCTCTCCAGCGACATTTGACTGTCTGCAGATTTGGGTTGCTGTGATCTTTAGTAAGGTGCTGTAGCAGATGGTCCTGCATGCCGAAGATCAGAGAGCAATTCTGCCACTGGAAAGAGAGCAAATACAAAAACTCTTCAAGAAAAAGGTACTCTAAGTATTTTTTTTATACAAGTATTCCAGTTAATAACATCAGGTTCTTACCCAGCAGCGGTAGTTTTTCATCAAGTTAAGCTTTACAGCTTGAACACTGCCATCGTAACAGCCTGTGTAGATCTGTGTGTGGAACAATCGACCACAGAGACATAAGTTAGCAGTGTTTATCCATTCCTTCCTGTGTGAACCTCTGCTATGCAAGTTTAGATTTAAAAAGAAAAAAACATGGTTGAACCAGTTTTACTTCCACTTACCACACTTTTATGTACAGCCATACACATCACCATATCACTATGACCCCCGTACACCTGCAGCCGGTCGTGGGACTAAAAAGAAACAATAGAAAACACACAAGACAACAGATATTCATTAGAGTTTAATACCAAAACCTGTAAATATAACCAGATTACAAAAGTTTTTCTAAAAATTATGACAAAAAAAAACTTGTTTAGTGCTTTTGGTACTCACTTTTTTGTTTTTTTGTTTTTAAATCACTTCCTCAAAATGTGTTGTATATGTTACTGATTATATGCACAGGGATGAATATGTAGCATGAGCTAATGCTGCACAGCATTTATAGTCTAAATGGATGTGCAATGTTCATTTCAAAAAGAAAAAAGGAAAGAAAAAAAAAACGCTAGTAACCTAATCATCCATTCAAAAATAAGTTTGTTGCATTGTTTTCTGTTCAGTTTTGGAAGCAAACAGTATAAAATGGAGTCATAATACCTGTAGCTCATAAACTCGAACCAGTTTATCCAAACAGGCTGTTACCATCACCTTCCCCAAGATGACAATTGATGTGACAGCATGACTGTGACCTTTGTAGATGCGAACCAACTCACCCGTCTATAGACAAGAAAACATGGTAACAAAACTAAACAATAACAAAAACACAAGCAAAAACTCTGCATACATAAAAATATAGTTTTAGTTATATTTGTCAACACAATAAACACGAGGAGGTCTTGATTTAAAGGCCTTGGGTATTCATAGATATTTAGATATTAGATATTATCTGAGATCTCTCTTACATCTGGCAAAACACCCCAATTCTATGACTAAAAACTAAGACTAAACCAACTTCTTTTAAACAATAAAAACTCTGGATAATAACTGAAAATAAACTGAACTAAACAAAATTAATGAATAAAGATTTAAAAAATAGTTTAAAATATAAAACTAATAACTCTGCAAATGCCTGCAAGCACCTTTTTTATTGATCTTTTATAAGTAAGTAACGTATACCACTTACGTGGATGTTGTGGGCATGTACAGATGTGTCACTGGAACCACTGAAAACCAGGTCATTCACTACCTGAAAACAACAAAGGAAGTTAAGCACAATATAAAAAATGTTCTGTCTGCACTTATCAAACCAAACACTGGCCAGCCATTTCCTCCCGCACTTGCAAAGAAAAAAAACATTTTCATTGTTGTCATTTTATGACTATCAAGTTTAGTCACTCGACTGAATTTTGACCCTGATGTGAATACTGACTTGTTGCTTTCAGAACACAATGGTAACTTAAAATAACCTTTTTCAACTCTGGTCTCAACTACATTTTTTGACATCCAATCTACATTTATTTAAAAATACAGGTTAAAAAAAAAAAAAAAAAAAAACATAATCTTGTCTCACAATA
>VUQS01001486.1:0-13237 GCA_015108495.1 Heterochromis multidens | reverse complement strand
TGCAAAAACAAAAAGCAAAGATAAAAAAAAAAAAGCAACAGAATAAATAGATTATTAAATTACATACAAAGGTTCACTCTGTTCATCCTCATTGAAGTTGTAGGACCAGATTTGAAGCATTTCTATTTAGATGACAAAGACACAGAAGAAGAGATAGAATGAAAGCCGATGTATTCTTCTGTCTGTAGATCCAGCAGCACAGAGATGAAGCTGTGCTTATACACAAGCTGATGGCAAATCCAGTTTCAGGAGTCCTGTGTTTACACTGCCTCCACTTTGTGTCTTTTGTGACATTTTTACATTTGAGACTTTTGCTTTGAATAAAACTTTCAAGTTATAGAACTTAGATACTGTCATCCTCAAAGTGAAATTTCTCACTTTCAGACATGTGGAAGTTGCATTCATTTAGCCCTTTGAACCCCAGCAATTTTTGGCTCCCACAGCTGGATGACCGTTGACAGAGGAAAACACACTTTCTAGGATTTCCAGGATGTTTGTGGATGATTAGCCTTACAAGATAGAGCATGAGTATGAAGTGGACGAATGTGACTTTTAAATGAATGAGGTTATCTTCAAAAGGTTTAATATCCTGCTTTGGGTTATTAAATTAATATTCCACACTATTTGATAAAAATCTGGATTACTGTGTAAACTCAATGCAAAAGTCTTAAATATAAAAATGTGTACAAACTGCAGTTATTCTTTTACCAGCCTGGTGCTTTTTTCACTTCAGTTACTGCTTTTTAAAACACAAACACACAACCCCAGAGATGAGAGGGAATATTAAAATAATTGAGGGATACAGTCTCTGGGTGAAGCAATATTAATGCTTACACTTTGCTAAGCTGGGTGGAATCGGCTTCAGGTCCAGCAGGACTCAGTTCACATAGGTAGAAGAGTGTCTCCTCACAAGCATCAGCCTCTGTCAGGGGCTCCAGGCGAATCAGGGAGCTGCGCTGTGCCTGCTTTGACTCCAGACTGGTGTCCAGCAGCTCTGATGGTGGCTCAGTCCCAACAAAAGCAGCAGAGCTGGAAGAGGGCTCATGCTGGGTGCTAGAGGAGCCTGAGCTGCTGCTGCTGCTGCCAGCTGTGCCTAGATCCAGCTCTGGAGGAGGAATGTAGCCATCAAGGAAAGCCAACAGAGGGCAGGTGGTGTACTGGATCAACTGCTTATCTGGTGGGGGCAAAAAAAACCCCCAGCTTAAACTACATTTGGTCCAATGTAGAAAACAATTAACATCCTCAACTTCAGCTACACTGCCCTTTGAACTAATGAGGCATTGGTATATTGATTCTGTTTTTATGGGCAGCATAATCAGATGTTTCAGAGATTTCCCCACATTAACTTTTTAAAGCCCATGTAGCATTGGCTGAAGCCCAGAAACTTACCTGCATAGATCACAGCTACACCTAATAACTATCCCTACTAGCATCATCATCATCATCATCGTGGATGACACATAACTGAGAATATAGATCGGTACTTGAAATCCCCAAAATATTTGGATGTCTGATCTCTGACAGCAGATTTGGAGGCCTGAAGAAACCACAATTTAGCAGGTAAAGAACTGATATTTACTGCTTTTCCTACACAAGGCATATAATATTCTTTAAACGAGTCCGAAACAGGTTAATTGTTTCACTGATATTAAAGCTTTAATATGGTAAAAAATGCATTTTCAACCACCTTCAGTATGACATTCCCCAGGTATGACATCATGTACCAAAGAGCAAGTTTCGAATAATATTATATCCAAAATTTCATTCTTTGTCAACTTGAGCTACACTCCTGGGAGTCCATATTCTTAGAGCCATAGTACCAGATATTTACCCTAAAAAAATCTGAAGGACCTAGCTCAGGAAGTTTTCTAAATAACTGAATTTTAAAATGGCTCCTCAAATAATGATGCTAGAAAATCATCACACCCATACCTTCATCCTTGAAGTACATATGAGACATCTGATAAACTGATATGGAATGACTATAGTATTTTGTGCTTTTATATATATATATTTTTAACTTTACAGATTACTCAGTATGGAAGCTTGTTTCCGCCACTGAAAACAAAATTTATCCATAACTCAAAATTTCGAGTTAATAAGTCGAAATTTCGAGAAAATAACTCGAAATTTCAAGCTAGCTCTGCCAATCAGGAAGTTCTGTGAAGGTACATCATTTCCTTGTTACCTGGAAGCACAAAGCAAAAGGCATCAGCTACCAAGGCTACAGCTAAGCTACCAGTACTACAGCTACTGTCATGAATGAACAAACTGCTGAGTACTTTCAGCATGGTTTTACAAATGATGAAATCCTTGCATTACTAGCTGAATCGCATGGCGTTATTATCAGCACAACAGCAATTTGTTCATGTTTGCTTTACATTGGCAGCTCACTGATGCTATCACTACCCGATTTTGAGTGCAAATGCAAAATCCACACAGAAAGCTAACAGACAAGCAGGAGATTCAAACCCAAATCTTGTTGCTGTGAGGTAATAACACTAACCACTGCCCATGTTTTCCACTATGAATCTCAAATTTCATCAAAGGCCAAGAATCCAGTGAAGCTGCAAGTGTTATATGTTTTTTGTAAAAATATGATTTAATGAGTGGCTTAAAATGACCAAATATCTAAAAATGTACAAAGCATAAAATACCTAAAGCTCTGCAAGTAATTACTATCAGGCTAATTAGTACAGGTCGTGTAAAAAAACCCCCAAAAAACAGAAAAACAAAAACACTACATTCAGGTAATCTAATCTAATCAGTAGCATTAGTTTAGTAGTTTTTCAACTGCAATCAGGGGACATCTTAAGAGGAAAAAATAAAAACAATATTGGTGAAACTAGTATTTTTTTAAAATCAGACATCTATACTGGATAGACAATATGCTCAAGCATATTCTTATTTAGTTACATCTCTAGTGTCTGAACTTTGCAGACCTCACACTGGATATGGATGCAATGACTGCTTGAAATCTGATTGTCATGCTGCATAAGAGGGTGGTTGAAAATTCTTCTACAGAAATTATTTCAAAATATGACAAAATACTTACATTTATAGGCATCATCTTTTTGCGTATTCACCTAACTCGTTTTAGCAGTCCATCATATTGGTGCCATTGTGGATTTGCAATAAATCCAACTGCTAATTCAAAACCGTTGAGTGTAGTGTATCCTCACTTACCTGTGTTATCTTTCTCTGTCCTCCCTTTGTTTTTCGGTGCTGTGCTCTCTTTGGAGGGCACACTCTCCTAATAGAGAGAGAACAGGAAACATACAGGTTGGATGGCACAAAACACAAGCTTCAAACCAACAACAACAACAAAAGAAATAACAGCATAGATGTTAATTATAACTTAGAAGAGAACAGATTTACATTTTTTAAAATTATTCTTACAGACATGTCCAGCTAGAAATAAGTTGCTACCATATGTGGAGGACTTCCAAGTGTCTCAGGGTTTTGCTCGTGAATGCGAGAAGGAGGGCGTGGGGCACTGACAAATGGATTGCTGCAGCTGTACCGGTCTGTTGTGGTGAAGAGACAGCTGAGCATGAAAGCAACACTGTTTACCAGTCAATCTATGTCACTACCCTCATCTATGGCCATGAGTTGTGGGTAGTGACCAAAACAATGAGATTGCTGATACAAGCAGAGGAAATGAGCTTTCTCTGTAGAGTATCTGGGCCAAGACTTAGAGAGCTTAGGAGCTTGGTCATTCAGGAGGGACTGAAGTCCTCCTCCACATCAAAAGGAGCCACTTGAGATGTTTCAGCATGTGACTAGAATGCCTCCTCCACATCTCTTAGGTGAGGTTTTCTGGGCATGTTGAAACTAGGAGGAGAGTCCAGGGCAGACCCAGGACACACTGGAGAGATTATATGTCCACACCTCAGAGTACCCCCAGAGGAGCTGGAGGAGGTGGGTGGGGAGAGGTAGGTTTGGGCTTCCATGCATATGCCGGGTTCGAGATGCCTTGGAACTCAGATGTCAGAACTTGGGAGTGACGTCACTCAAAGTTAGCGTGTTCCAGAAAAAGCAAGGAAAAAAAAGGGTTTTTTTTGGGTTCGGTTAGCAAGGTAGAGCCATTCAGGTATCACCAGCAATAACGCATAACACTTGTTTCTTGTGCTTAAAAACACCACTGCAGCACATTCATGGATAGTGCCTGGTCAGTGCTCTGTGAATGTCTTATTTAGCAAGTCACAAATACACAACAGTGGCAGTATAGATTAAAAGTTTTACAGTTTTACTACTGTTTACGTTCACCGCCGCCATCTTGGATTGCTAACTCTGGGTATGTTGGTCTGCTCCAACTTTCTAAGTGGGAAATCCAAGTTGAGGGGGCGTTCCACAAAAAACTTCCAACTGGAAACTTGGAATTTCCGACTTATTCTGGAACGCAACATTAGATCACTGTCCCTGTGACCCAGACACAGACAAGCACCAGAAAATGAATGGATGGATACTTCCATACTTTTACACTAAAATACTGCTATTACATGACCTTTATCAGAAATTTGATAAGCTGACAATCTGCACTTCCACTGTCGTAATGAAACTGATCATATATGTTAAGGCTGGGAGTCACCAATTACATAAGTGGGTGTTCAATCCAGAATTGAATTTAAAATCCTTCTCCTTACATACAAGGTCTTGAATAATCAGGCCCCATCTTATCTTAAAGACCTCATAGTACCATATCACCCCAATAGAGCACTTCGCTCTCAGTCTGCTGGCTTACTTGTGGTTCCTAGGATATTTAAAAGTAGAATGGGAGGCAGAGCCTTCAGCTTTCAGGGCCCTCTTCTGTGGAACCAGCTCCCAGTTTGGATTCAGGAGACAGACACCCTCTCTACTTTTAAGATTAGGCTTAAAACTTTCCTTTTTGGTAAAGCTTATAGTTAGGGCTGGATCAGGTGACCCTGAATCCTCCCTTAGTTACGCTGCAGTAGGCTTAGGCTGCTGGGAGTTTCCCATGATACCCTGAGCGTTTCCTCTTTCTCTCACCTCTGTTCACTCACCATGTGTTTTAACACCTCTCTGCATTTAATTATGAATTATTATTAATCTCTGGCTCTCTTCCACAGCATGTCTTCCTCCCCTCACCCCCAACCGGTCGCGGTGGATGGCTGCCCCTCCCTGAGGTTCTGCCGGAGGTTTCTTCCTGTTAAAAGGGAGTTTTTCCTTCCCACTGTTGCCAAGTGCTTGCTCATAGGGGATCATCTGATTGTTGGGGTTTTCTCTTCTCTCTGTATTATTGTAGGGTCTTTACCTTACAATATAAAGCGCCTTGAGGCGACTTTTGTTGTGATTTGGCGCTATATACTGTAAATAAAATTGAATTGAATTGAAAAGTTTATTATGTCTGTGTATTATGCCATTTTACCTCTAGAGTATCAAAATCAATGCCACACTGTTTTCCATAAAGCATGGCCTGGAAGTCCTCTAGACTGCAGTCAATACTATCCAGATAGTCCATGAGTTCCACCCTAGCAAAACAGACACACAAATGCTTCACACAATGTAAATGAAATAATATGAGTGAAATAGAACACTATATTTATAGCTTTCAGTCACATGACCACCATGGAGCCCTGGAGATCAAAAAATGTGATAGCACTAGAAACACAAATGAAGTGCATGCCTGTTCAGCTGTTTAGAATCTCACCTCACAAAAAAGAAAAAGAAAACATATGTGAACAAAATGCAAAATTTTGGGAACTTGTGACTCACATACTGCACCGAGCAGAGTATTTCAAATACTAAAAACAGCAAACTCTGTGCTTTGGCAATGTTTTATATACATCTTGTGCATAATCCGGCCCCTTACAATGTCGCCTACATGATTGTGTACAAACAGTACAAACGCAGCTATATGTATTTTCATCTGGATGGGTCAATTATTCTCCAGTTTGGAAGGTGAAGGACAAAGAAATCATTTATTGTTAGATTAAAGGTAGGCGCTAATTAGCTAAATCAGCAACCTTCTAATGTTAGTGATTTGTTAGTTTAAGGTTCACTGTAGTCAGTGTTCTTAGGTAACAGTGGCTAACCTGTAATTTTGGTTTGGTTAACACATTGTGCTATTAACCATAACTGAATTCCAATGAAAGTTTATATGACTTGCCAAAGAATCTGCACTGCTATGGAGAAAGAGAGACTGGTACAATGATAGGGTTTAGAGAACTGTGTGGCTATTCCAAGTGCAGGCAGCTTTTAAATATACTGTGTCTAGGTCATTTCATGGGGAAAGATAAATAAAATCAATCAATAAATAAAGACAAACTAAAATACAATCAATGCCTTGCACCTAACCCTCTCAAAATCAGCTTATTTTTTGGTCCAAAAACTAGAATGTTTAATGAAGCTAGGCAAAATTTTACCTTTACACTATGAATAATTTCTGAATTACAGGCCCTCAAAGTACATATGGGTCAGTCAAAATTTTGCACATAGTGTGTTTTTTCTTTTGTTTGTTTGTTTTCCCCAAGATTATTTGAGACCTCGTGACTTCATCAGTTCAGGAAATAGTTTCAAGAAATTTTCAGGGCTGAAAGAGACATATAAGGTCTGTCAACCACATCACTTTTTTCCCTCTCCAACTGTCACAATCTAAAGCCAAAATACACTGCTAAAAAAAAAGTAAACACTTATTGACTGACTTTGTATCATCACAGTATTACACAAGGTCAGTAAAATTTCAGGGTTGTCAGTCTATCCAGTTAGGAAGCGTTAACCATTTTGAATCCATTTTACCTGCTTTGGTGCAAATGAAAGTGACAAGTGCACAAGAGAATCCCAAAAAGAATGGTTTTACAGGTGGTGGACACAGACCATTGGACTGTCCTTATCTCTCCTGACAGATTTTACTCTAGATGTGCATCTTTTTAGTGTCCTTGTCACTGCTGGTAGCATGAGACGGTACCTGCAGCCCAGTAAGATGCCATCAAATCCATATGTGCCATCACATCTATATGTGCCATCACAAGAAGTTTTGCTGTGTTTCCCAGCACAGTCTCAAGAGTGTGTAGGAGATACCAAAAGACAGGCTGTAAAACAAGAGCTGGACAGGGCTGTACAAGTGCATCAATCCAGCAGCAGGACCAATATCTGCTCCTTTGTGCAAGGAGGAACAGGAGGAGCACTGCCAGAAGTGTCCATGTTTCTGACCAAACTGTCAGGAACAGACTGAGGTGGCATGAGGGCCCAACAACATTAGTGGGACCTGTATTCACAAACTAATTTAACTGCCTATGTGTTACACTGTGATAATCAAGTGTTCCCTTAATTTTTTGAGCAGTGTAGTTTGGACACATCACATTGATCAAACAACTTCAGTTTCTCAAGCATGCAGAAGGACCTGGGTCACAGAGTATCTTAAAATCAATGGATGATCTCAGTATAACTTGCAGATGAGAACACTGCACTGCACTGCAGTGTCAGCCATCAGTTCCACATCAGTTGGATGTTCCACTCTAATTTTTTGTAAATGAGTAAAAGAGATAGGCCATCTTATCCGAAAATAAAAATATCACAATCTGAACAGGCAATGAAGGATCAAATTTCAAGGAGCACATCCATTGATAATTTAGGTTGCAACTTACTTCCCCAGCAGGTTGATATTCTGTGATATTGCTGCTCCATTCTCATTCAAAATGGAATCCATCATCTTCACAGGATCCTCAAGACTCAGCCCTGAGGGTTTATTAAGCTGCATGGCACTACTACTTGTTCCACTGCTGTCTAGAGTGCTGTTCCTCTGGCTGTCATCTGCTGCAGCTGCTGGCGCATCAGCCTCAATGTGTTTGATGTCATCTGTACAAGTGGTGTTCACCTCTGTTTCAGCTGGCAGCACTGCACAGCTGTCCAGTTCTACTTCCACAATTTCTACATCACTGAGGGAAAACATAAGGAATATATTTAACTCTTCTTCATACAAACTGTTAAGTCTTAACCTTCTCAAATGCAACTAAAAATTCTGTCCTTCTAAAGACTTTAATCCAGTGGAAAATTGACAACACAATGTTGCAATAATCTGCAAATAATTTAAAACCTATATTTAACTGAAAAATGTACAATATATCAAATGGTAAAACTGAAAAATGTTGTGAATGAAGTGTGTGTGTGTTTTTTCCTCATCTGCTCATTTAGAATTTGATGCCAACAACAGTTTTCAAAAAAGTTGGGACACTGGCACCTTTTACACTTTAAGTGCTGATCAATTGTTGTAGTTTGAAAGCCAAATATTTTCTAATTCTTGCTTGATATAGGATTTTAGCTCCTTAACAGTTCAGGAACTCCTTTGTCATACTAGATTTTTTTTTTTTTTTATGTAGTTTTGATTGGGTGACAGATCTGGACTTCAGAAAAGTCATTTTCTGACTCTTAACTCATGTTAAGATTCTGCACCCAGACTCTTAACATGAAGTCATGCTATTTAAACCTGCAGTTTTTGGTTTGGTATCGTCTTATTTAAATGAGCTTGTGTTGTATCCATCATTCACGATTAATGGCGCCTTCAAAGATGTGCATGCCATCTGCACTACTGTGCGCTGTTTGTGACCAAGAAGTGTCATACTTGATTTATAGTACAGCATTAAATCTACAACATAGTCTACGCCATACATAACTATAGCTCACAGCTACACAGACCTCAGCAAGTGCGATAGGTCTGTTTGGTAGCAACATGTCATGTAACCACAGTATATTGACTGGAATAAGGATATAGCTGCAGTTAAACAAAATGTAACAGGCTGTAGCTACAATATATGGACAAAAGTACTGGGCCACCTACAAATTTCACCTACAGGAGCTGCTTGGCAATGGAAACTCATGCCATGAAGCTCCAGGTGCACATTGTTTATGCTGATGTTAATGCCAGGTTTGGAACTCTACAGTTACTGAGTCAGAAGAGCGCTGGTGACTTTTATGCCCTGTAAGTCTCAGCACTCGGCGACCCTGCTCTGTAACTTTACTTGGTCTACCACTTTGCATCAGAGTTGCTGTGGTTCCTAAATGTTTCCACTTAGCAACAATCAGTGTTGGGGTTGTTACTCAAAAAGAAGTAATGCATTACACATTACTTTTCTTAAAAGTAATGAAGTACGCTATGTAATTACTCGCTAGAGAAAGTATTTCATTACACTACATGTTACATTACTTTCTCGTTACTCTGTAAAATGACCTGAATGGCACTGTCTCACAATTAATAATAATGACCCATTCTTTCACAAATATTTGTAAAGGCAGACTGCATGGCTATGGGCTTGATTTTATAGATCTGTGGCAAGGGACTAAAGACACCCAAGTTAAAATTAAGAGGTGTGGTCCAATATTTCCGTCCATATAGTGTATCTAGCTTGTTTATTAGGCTAATGCAATAACTTGTATTATGGTATTTCTTGTTTTCATAGCTCTGACAAGTGTTCACTCAGTCAATTCTGAAGTCTACTCTTTGTCTAGATTTCAGCAAAAGTCAAAGTATGTTCAAAGTCCAACATGAACTCACTTTTACTCATAATGACAGATCAATACAGATACACAAGCTCACAAGTATAAATGCAAACAAAGATGTTGATGAACTGCAGCAGGGATTCAGTGCAGTACACTAAATTAAGGCTTAGTACTTTTGTTTTGATTAGTTGATTAGTGTTATGAAAACAACTCCAAACGAAGTGCTGACAGTCAAAGACAGACACTGTCATTCTAATATTGTAAGATCTTTATCCTGCCTAATCAACTTACTAATTAACCTAAATGTGAGATGTTTGACCAGGTGTTTCACCTTTTTACAGTTTTTTTGTTGCCTGACCTAACTTTTTTGAAACATTCTGCCATGTTCAGGTTCAAAATAAACATATATTTAAAATACTAATTTTAATCTTCTATTGTATATATTGTTTTAATGATTTGAAAATCATTCTATTAGAACGGCACAATACGTTACATGATGTCTTCTCAATTCTTTTAAAACCGTGTTGTACATATACCTGTTTCATTAAATACAGAAAGGGAAAAGTCAAATCAGTGAATGTGAAAAATAAAGTCAATTCAGTGGCATGATGACATTACCTTATATTCATAAGGAATTCTACAGTTAAAATTGATATTTATAGCATTAACTAGTATATTTGGCAACACAGTTTGTATGTCTGTCAATTTTCATATGAAAAATGCATTTGTTTCCTAAACATGCAAATATTGAATTATATGCCAGTTATGCTGAAAATATCGGCAGGTAGAACTGTATTTAAAATTTATGTCTTTACTAAACCTAAAGTAATAATAAACAAACACATTAGCCCTGAGGTGAGCGCCTTTTGACATGTGATGTGTTGGGTACGTATTTTTCCCCCTTACGATTTGTTTTATGCTTAGCTTGCAAATACTGCATATTATTATAATTACTATCACTGCAAAGAAGACATCGGGCTGATAGGTTGTACTGTAAGCCAAGTGAAGATACTGCTGATACAAACTGAACCTTTGATTGTTCAATATTGTAGGTTGGAATAATAGAAACAATTCCAGTAAACTGAAAGTTTACAGTTTACATCATTACTCTTGTCACTAGATATGTCACAATACGAGAACTACCCCACCCCAATCTTTACAAACCTTCAAAGGTACTCAGAAGACCATTGTTACAAAGCACACACAAACTGTTACCTGTTCACATCTAGCTGAATATCTATCAGTGTTAAAAGGGCAGATCGTCAGTGTCTCTCGAGAAGTCATAGGTAAATCATCTTACCCTTGTTCAGAGGCTCGTGACTCCTTTGTGATCTCTGGTGTCACCTCTCCATCATTTTCAGTCAAGTCACAGATAATGACATCATCGGATATCTCGGAACCCTTCACACCATTGATACTACTAACAGATGACTTAACGGGGGACACACACAAAATCATGACTTTAGAAAAGGTTGTTTACAGGCAGAACTATGGTCAAAATTCCGAGGGGGGGTGGGGGCACCTTTTTGTATTTGCATTTTACATTTTATCATTTAGTGTGGCTGTGGCTCAGGAGGTAGAATGGGTTGTCGACTAAATCAGAAAGTCTGTGATTCAAACTGGCTCCCCTAGTCTGAATGGTGAAGTGTCCTTGGGCGAGATACTGAACCCTGAGCTACCCCTAAAGCATCCATCGGAGTGAGTGAGTGAGTGAGTGTGTGTGTGTGACAGAAAATGTTAGGCAAAGTGTTTAGACATAGAATAAAGTGCTTGTATGACTGTGTTTGTGAATGAGGCTTGTAGTAAAAAAGTGCTTTGAGTGCTCAAATTGAGTAGAAAAGCACTGTTTAAGTACAGTCTATTTATAATTTCACCAAAAAAATAAAAAATAAAAAATTCACTCACATGGAAAAATTACATACACCCCTACATTAATCAAACCTTCATCATCATCAACAAAATAACATTTTACATAAATGGTCTGCCAACACCATGTCAGTGATTTAAAACTACATTTTAATATATGACCTTATGTTTAATTATATAGGAGTTTTTATTTATTTATTTTTTGCTGTGGTATCAAATTGGGTATTGAGAATTGTGTTATTCTACTGGTAATTGTACTGACGAAATTTCTGGCATCACCAGATCCCTAATTTATTCACAACAGCACTTAAAAACAATAATTTTCAAAAGCATAATGTGAACAGTAACTGATCCCCAAGGATTTACAGCCATTTACTGACCTGTTCCACACACACTTTGTCATCATAGATCTGATGAATGCATTTGGGCTTCTTTCCATTGCCATTCATAAGAATTGGCCTGTTACAAATAAGAGTGACAAAAACAGTCATATGGTAGTCATTTGACAAACATTTGGTTGTTACAACTTTAACAATGAAGATGTTTTCCACTTTTTATTTGTTATACAATTGCATGTAATGCTTAATCATTTATTGAAACCCAGACACTAATAATCAATAATGAAAAAAAGAAGCTTCGTTACTTATATAATTTAAACTCAAAAAATAAAATTACACTCTGGAACACCTACAATAGTAATTTTTAAGTAGTAAAAATTATTTATTTATTATTTACTTATTTTCATTCCAAATGGAGCTATTGTTAATGTTGATGTTAATGTTGATATTAGTTTTTTCACCACACATCATTCATGAGCACATAAATCTGACAACCCCACTTCCAAAACTGTTGGGACATTATATGTAAGAGAAAACAATTACTGAAAATGATCATTTAAACTATATATATTAAATTGAAAACAGAACAAAGACAATATTTCAAATGTTGATATTTTCAAATATATTGTTATGTTGAACTTTATGATAACACCACCATCCAAAAATGGGGACATGGCCAACAAAAGACTGGAAAAGTAGTTTAAACAGACTATTAAGAAGAGTCTCTTGATGCATGCTCAATAATCCAGGTAAGGAAATCCCAGAAAGCTGAAGTGGTGCTAGTTTCGGTCATTATGCAAACGTAGTGTTTATAAGGTTGGGGAAACCTGCAGTCAGCTGAGACTGAGGAAGTCACTTAGATGAGTGATGAAATGTTTCTCCCACTGAAAACGCTACATCCAGATGAACAGATTCAGCTTTCTGGTATTTAAGAAGAGAACATTTCAACATTAAATTGCAAAAGATTTGGGGGTATCATCATCATCTACTGTACACATCTACTGTAGACTAATGAAATCTGTATGCAAGGGACAAGCTGAAAAACAATATTCAATAGTCATTAACTTTAGACGCTCAAAAGGCACAGCATTAGAGTAGACAGTTCTGCTGTGGGAATCATCGCATGGGCTCAAAGCACTTCTGAAAACCACTGTCAATGAGCATAGTTTGTCAATGCATCCACAAATACAACTTAAAACTTTAGTATGCAAAGAAACAAACTAAAATTAGATACAGAAACACTACACAGTGGAAGATTGGCTCTAAAAAATTATTTATTTGTTTTAAATTGACATCTCATCGTCTAGGTCAAAACTAGCTGTCTGGCTTTCTATCACTGCATCAGTTCAAAAGTCAGCATGGGTCTAAATACAGTTGTCAGAAGATTACATACACTCATCATGGTAATTTTGGGCTGTTAGCCCGCAGGGCGAGTGGGAATTTTTATATATATATATATACACACACACACACACACACACACACACACTGCTGCAAGTTTCATTCAGTGCTGCACTGATGTTGTTGGATTCCGAGCCATGAGGAAAGCAACAAACAACTATCAAAGCATCTGCAGG
>VUQS01001485.1:2827-14914 GCA_015108495.1 Heterochromis multidens | reverse complement strand
GATGAAACTGAGGTTATTGTACTCGGCCCTAAAAATCTTAGAAACATGGTGTCTAACCAGATACTTACTCTGGATGGCATTAACTTGACTATCATATCATATCATCCCAATAGAGCACTTCACTCTCAGTCTGCTGGCTTACTTGTGGTTCCTAGGATATTTAAAAGTAGAATGGGAGGCAGAGCCTTCAGCTTTCAGGCCCCTCTTCTGTGGAACCAGCTCCCAGTTTGGATTCAGGAGACAGACACCCTCTCTACTTTTAAGATTAGGCTTAAAACCTTTCTTTTTGATAAAGCTTATAGTTAGGGCTGGATCAGGTGACCCTGAATCCTCCTTTAGTTACGCTGCAATTGCCCTAGGCTGCTGGGGGCTTCCCATGATGCACTGAGGGTTTCTCCTTCTTTCACCTCTTTTCACTCATGTGTTTATACACCACTCTGCATTTAATCATGAGTTATTATTAATCTCTGGCTCCACAGTGTGTCTTTTGTTTTGACTCCCTGTCTTGTCTGACTGTTGTTGTGATTTGGTGCTATTTAAATAAAATTTAATTCAATTAGACACATGTTTCTAAGATTTTTAGGACAGAGTACAATAACCCTAGTTTTGTCTGATTCTAGAAGTAGGAACAAAACTTAAAAAACAAGCTGCAGTCTGAGAAGACTGGAAAGTTAGCAAGCACATAATGGGTTCCCATTTCTTTGGCTGAATCTATGAAAAATGTCAAAGATAACACACTTTGACAGGCATAAAATAGTATTTTTGCACCAACAAGGTGATTCCCAAAAAGATACTAGCCGAAAACTTGGCATATCTTGGCATGCTGTGCAGTGTGTCCTTAAGGGTGTGTCCTGAGGGTCTACAGTCATTTGTAAAACATGGTGGAGGCTCTGTCATGGTTCGGGGCTGCATTTCAGGGAATCTTGTCAAAACTGATGGAATTATAAACACAGAAAAGTACCGTCAAATTTTGATCCATCATGCATTACCATCTGGAAAGCATCTGATTGGTAACGGCTTCATTTTTCAGTATGACAATGATCCCAAGCACAATGCCAGTGCAGTAAAAACATATCTGTATAGAAAAACATAGAATGGAAGACTATCAGTCATAGACTGGCCTCCACAGAGCCTGACTTTAACATTATTCAAGCAGTGTGGGATCATCTTGACAGAGAATGGAACAAAAGACAGCCAACATCCAAAAAAGAGCTTTGAATGTCCTTCAAGAATCCTGGAGAATTATTCCTTAAGACTACTTAAAAAAATTACAGAAAGCTGCCTAAGAGAGTTCAGGCTGTGTTAAAGAAAAACAGGTGGCCATACCAAATATTGACTTTCAGTTGAACTGTACATACACTGTTTTTGCCTTATATACTGTATTTCCATGTGTGTTTGCACACGCTTCAATAAAATGGCTAAACCTATTTCCCATTTTCCTAGTAAAACATAAAGAAATGATGGGTGAGTCAAGACTTTGCACAATACTGTATTTTGAGGGCATTGTCATCCACTTTACTTGTCAACCATTGTCCTAGTAACAATTTAACCATAAAGTATGTCTACAGTAGGTTGGCTACATTTTAAAGCACAGTATTCATACAATAGTAACAGGTGCCCCCAGCAGGTGTTTCAATTTGTTTCTCTCTGGCACCAAACACTGTTTCAAGCAATTCAAACTATTAGACTTTTTCTTGTCAGCAGTAAAGTATTGTCACTGCTGTCAATTTGGGACTTTCTTTCCTTGTTTAGTTTAAGAACATGAAGAAGCAGTTGGAAAGAAACTCTAAGGTGACCCAAACCATTCAAAAGTACAAACAAAAAAAACAGTAAACAGTTTACATCCTCACTTCCTGTTTCAACTTTGACCTAACGCATTTAGTTGTAGTTTTTCTTGTGCAGTAACTGAACATGCGTGTTCCTTGACTTCCTTTTAGTGATTTGACCGTGTTCCGTGATCTCAACAGCTAACATGGTGACTACAGTGTCTGTATGTTAGAAATAATTGCCAAAAACAAAGCTGTCAGAAACCTTTATGATTCAAAGCCACAATTTGTATGAGTAAGCCTTTATCTGTTTTTCGTGTACAGCTCACGTACAGTGCGTATGCAGCCTTGGCTTGCCTTACAAAATCTGCGTCTATGTTGTGAATGATGTTTCACTGTGTTGCACCATCACTTTTCGTTCGCATTGTCCAATGTCATACAGTAAGAGAATTTGCAGCTGCTCTGCATCTGTTCTCTGGCTGCTGTTTGTCTGTTTGTTTTCTTCTTTCCTCCTGTGTATTTAAGCATCAATTTCTGCTGGCAAGGGACACATGAAAAGAGCCATGGCACGAAGAGAAAACAAGCCCTCAGAGACGAGGTGGAGGAGGAGGATGAAATGAAAACACGAGGAAAGAAACAAAGCCCAGGAATAAGCGGTGATTAAACAGCAAAACAATCAAACCGTGGAGATGAGAAGAAGAAGAGGAGAAAAAAATAGATAAAGACACACACAACAATAAGATCAAATAAAACAGGCAAACAAGGAGTGCTGTGTGTTTGTGAAAAGACCCTGGTGAGGGCAAATTACACCAACTGCCAGTTCTGGATGCCTGGCATCAAAGAGAAGCAGAAGAGTTTTGCTGGAAATGGGAACTGTTTTTTGGACTAAATGACACCATGGATATCACTGCGTGTTATAGAAAATAGGATCAGGGGATGCTTTAGGGCTGTTGTACATAACCTCAAACAACGTTACATCTTCACACTACAGAAAGATTTAGTGTGGCCCTGTCCACACTAAATCTGATAAATATTAAACACAGAAAGACTTGTCCAGATTTTTCTGTAGGTTTGGTTTAGTCACCTTTGTTTAGGTTTTGCTGCATTTTAATTTTGGATGAATTATAATTTGTTCACAACTTTGAGCTCAAAAAATGATGTTTAAGAATGTGTTTAAATGTGGTGCCAAGGGATCCTGACCAAGCATTCATTTGTAACAATATAAAGGTGAGACCCACTATTGGGTTTTTTGGTGTTCTTGTGCACCAGGCCCAAAGCCAGCTTTTGTATTTCTCAAAGAATAACAGCAGTCTTGTTTGTAATCACAGTAAAACATATACATTAATTTCAATCAAAGGCCATTTTTTTCTGTAGCTATCTTGCAGTCTCGTAGTTAAGTATCAATGTACTGTAGTTATGGATAGATGTCATACCTAATGCCTCCATCGGGGTTCCGGTTAGTTGAAATTGCAGAAAATGCAAAATTGCTGCGCTGCTTTTTAAAGGAAAAATGTCAAAACTCAAGCATCTGACAATATTCTCTCTTTTTTTTACCTGGTCCAGCAAACTGCTGTCTGTTGATGGAAAAAATCATTTGTGAGTTATTTGAAAACAGCATAGAAGCTCTTGGTCCTCAAAAGAGAATCCCAGTGAGACATTGGGAGTCCCAGTAAGTTTCATAAAGTTCATCATAGTTTAACATATTCACTTATCTCAGTGTGTTCGCTTGTTCTTTGACTAAATATTTAGCTGTAGTCAACATTGTGTTTTTACAGCCAAATTTACAAACACCACATTGATATTTGATGATTTTTTTAAACCCGGATTATGGTCAATGATGATATTCATTATTTATTATTTTTTAAATTTTGTGTTTTAGTCTGGCAGCTGAAACACTCCAGGTTTATTGAACATAACATCCATCCATCCATCCATTCTCTTCCGCTTATCCAATTCAGGGTCGCGGGGGGGCTGGAGCCCATCCCAGCTGCCACAGGGCGAGAGGCAGGGTACACCCTGGACAGATCGGAACATAACATGTTCATGGGAAATTAGTTTAAAGGTGTATTTTTTTTGTTTTTATAATTCAAAGTTTTTTTATTAAGTTTTCATTTAGTTTAAAGGTGTTTTTTTAAAGTGACTTTAAAATGATTTTCCTTATTTTCTGTCGCAATATGAAGCATGCACAAATGTACAATATATGAAGTATGTAAAAAAAAAAAATCCTCTGATAAGAGGAGAGTTTATTCACTAAGTGTCCGAGTCCAGCAATGTTAGATCCATTTCAAAGAAAGTTTCACTGACGCCAGCTAACAGCAGCAAAAAAAGCAACACTTACTGACAGAAAAGTTCAGG
This sequence comes from Heterochromis multidens, assembly GCA_015108495.1. Taxonomy (NCBI): domain Eukaryota; kingdom Metazoa; phylum Chordata; class Actinopteri; order Cichliformes; family Cichlidae; genus Heterochromis; species Heterochromis multidens. The sequence continues at coordinate 10,793 of VUQS01001485.1, read as the reverse complement.
ATGTCCTCAGTTCACTTCACTCACTCACTTCAGTTTTTCGTGTCATTGGACCAAAGTGAGCTTCACTGACTCATCAACTCGCGTCTGACTCCTTTCACAAAGTTTTATAGTCTCCAACAGAGTAAATAGATGTATTTGCATTTGAATTGGGAAGGGTAAGAAAACAGAACTCAGTTAACTGCAATCTGCAATTTACTGACATCTAGTGGTGATATTTTATACACTGTAACTTTAAATAAGGATTATTTTTAACTCTGAATCATGCAAAGATACTCTTATAGAGGCCAAAGCAAAGGAAAAGAATATATTAGGTCTCCTCTAGGTTTGGCAAAACATACACTGATGGAATTTTGAAAGTGGGAACCCCCCCAATATTTAATAAAAAAAAAAAAAAGAAGACAAAATAGGTTAGGTTTTAAAAGACTTCTAAAATGAAAATCTGTAATTGGCTGAGACTCTGTAATTTCAGAATGTTAATTTTTGAAGAATCTTACTCAATTAGCTTGAGTCATTAGCTTAAAATAAACCCATGCATTTAAAGGCCACTCTAGAGAAGTGCCAAGAGCACAATTTAGCTAAATGTGTAGCTTATGAATAAATTTGACTGTAGTTCTTTTGAGAGTGCTGTCTGTCTTGTACTTCGTCTGCCCCTACAGGGGTGCAGCTCTCTGGTTTTTGTGTTGTTCCAGTTCAGTGGCTCTCTGATGTCCCGACACTGAGGCTTTTATGACAGATGAAGACTTTTTAACCACCTCTGTGCAGAGGCAGTGGACTGGCTCCTCTTAATTAGTACTTGGTCTCTGCTTTGAAATGACCTTTTCTCTTATGCACTTTGGCTAAATTGACTCCCACTTCTCGGCTGTGTGTTTTCTCTGTTTTACATGGCTGCTAGTGCGTTGCTCTCTTCTTGAGGCTGTAGAACATAATGTGGTCAAACTCATGTGTTGGGCTACTGATGTATCAGGCCCATGTTCATTTGAATATATCTGATTTATTTTTGTTTTTGTGTTTTACAAATTAAGAAAAAAGAGAAAAGGTCAGCTAACCTCACTGCTGACTAGCTAGCTTGGTTAGCAAGGTGCATCTTTAATTCAGTGATATTAAATGAGATGCTTAGGAATGAGTACATCAGGGGGACAGCTCAAGCTGAGCGGTTTGGAGAAACAGTAAGAGAAAAGGTTGAGATGGTTTGGATATATGCAGATGAGGGATAGTGGGTCTGTTGGACAAAGGATGTTGAAGATGTAACTGCCAAGCAGGAGGAAAAGAGGAAGACCATATAGAAGATTCATGGATGTAAAAAATTCACCCCCAACCAAAACTGTGAGCTGTTCAACTAATTATAAATTGGATAGAACATTTTAGCTAGCCTTGGAAGACAACAAAAAATCCATAGGGTAAAACTCTATAGAAGAATATAATTACACTAATAGTCTCACCACTAAAACATACCTGAATGTTGCTAAACCCAATAAAAAAATTTATATTTCTGAATAAATCATGGTTTTAGTTTTTTCTATTTGGACTAGCAGTCCAGCACTCCAAAAGTTTTATTTATTTCTTTGGTCGTGTCTCATAATAGCAGGGGAAATCCTGTTCTGACCTGGTGTTCACATCTGGAGAATTATATTATTTATTGGTGAGAACAAAATGATTCATGCTTTTTGATTATGTTTGTATGTTTAATTGAGTTTTACACTCAACTGACTCAGCAGGTAACAAGTGAGAAAGAGAAATACATTTCTTATTTCTCACTTTTCAGCCTCTAGAAGGGAGAGAGCAGCGAATGTTGATTAGCACACTATAATTAGTGGACGTGCAATAAGTTGATGGATATCAACTGAACAGGTAAAACTATAGAATAAAATATAGTCACTGGACTTGTAACAGACTGGTAGAAACTGGAATACAATGTGAGCGGTGACTTTCCAGGAGGATGCTGTCATTTTGGTTGCCACATTGATTTAGATGTGCTTTATCCATCAGTAATGATTCTGTAACACAGACTAATGTATACAAAACAACACACAGTTTTTTCAGACAACACCATGGCTCCCCTCTTCAGAGACCTTCCACAACCATTGCCTCCTCCATTTGGAGAATCAGAGATGACCTTTGCATGAATAAAGTCAAAGAGGATTAAGGCAGAAGAGACCTTCGCAATGTCGGCCGAAGGGAGAAGTCGGTGGATCCTCCTTTGAACGTGGCTTGAGTGTCGATTTCTTCACCCGCCTAAAGGCCACACTGTGTGGGTTTGAGAGTGGGATGTGTTTGCATGAAGGCTGCTAAAAAATAAAAGGAACCCAGCTTTAATGAGATATTGAAAGAAACAGAAGGATATGTCTTCTGTAGATTTAAATATGAGTGATGTTTTTAATCCCTCTATGAAGAAAAATGCTCAATTACTGTTAGTCGTTCATCCATTTCACTGGGGGCGATGATATCTCTGGTTAATACTCTTATCTTATTTATCTTGTGCTTTAACTAATCCATATCTTACAAGATGTACAAACACAGAATCTATTTACTAGGGTAAAAGATCTGTCCATCATACAGCTGGGATTGGTGCAATTTAGATTAGCAGCCTGTCCTTACAGGTTTGTCAGGATTAATGGAATTCCATTTTGTCATTATTACTAACACAATACCTGTCAGCATCATCTGGATCTGATAAGTGTTGCATACGGACAACAAAAGCCTTTTCAGTGTAAAATTATTAACATTTCTAAAGATGGTGCTTAAAAAAATCTTTTTAACTTTTAAAAAATCTGGTATGTAACTGGAGACTTTGGTCAGTCAGAGGTCTTCTTCATAGCAGATTTCTAGCATGCATCAGCCCCACTGTCTGTAGGAGAAGGGTTGTTCATATCATTATATTATATTCATCTCAAGTCATTGGTTTTAGAAAATTTCAATATGTGTAATGAATGTGCATTGAAAAATTCATTGTAATGCAAATTAAAAATCCAAAGTGGAAGAGAGAAATTTGCAACAGGACATCATGCAGTTTTATCAGCAAGATTTAGCCAAAGTGAGTCCCGTCTGCATTTGGGAGGCCTTAAAATACTTCAGTTGGTACCTTTTGCTTAAGTCAATGAATCATGTATTCATAATATTGGTTAAGGTTATGAAGTATTAGCTGTACAATGTACTCATTAAAACAAAAATTAAAGACCCATTTCAGATTATTTATTTACAGAATAACATTTATATCACAGAATAATAACAGTAATGCAGTAATGTGTTCATCACTTCTATGTTGAATCTTGTAAAGATGGTGATAACCTTTTATTTGATACTATTAATCAAAACCATTAAATTAGCTAATAACTGAAGACATCAGATACATAGAGTAGGGTTAAAAGTACAATATTTGTGTTATTCTTTTGGCAAATTACCAAAACTATTATTACTGGGAAAGGGAAGCTTTATTGAGTTTTCTTTCTTTTTCTCACCTTTTATAACCTCTCTGCATTGAAGCACTAAAGCTGCCTGAAGACAAACATTATGTCCCACAAATTAGTAAGAAACATAATTGTCCTTGGACCCCTGCTTCTTTCTCTGCAGACTGGGAGCCAATTCTGAAAAAAATTTCCAAGATCAATTGCCACTAAAACAAAGTGGGTGGGAAGGACTTTAATGCATGCAAGCCACAGCCCTGAGGTTTATTCTCCTACTGTTACATGGATTAGCCTCAGTCCAACCTTTGACTCTGTTAGGGACGACTTGACTTCTCTGTTCAAGTGTTGAGGGGCCAGTCACTGTTATATATGTACATATGATTCTACTCAAAACTGAAACTACCTCCAATCAGAACCAGGGCTTTTCTTTTGCTGTACAGAAGTCATATATTGTAGGTGTGGCTTCTGTACAGTAGTAGTAGAAGCATCTTGATTATATATTTGTTTGTTTGTTTGTTTGTTTGTTTTTTATTTATTTATTTATTTATTTACAGGATCATAATTTACAAAATGAACTTCATGTTGTATTCAGTAAGACATGAAATTAGAGAATGGGGGAATTATCTCCTAAAGAAAATGTTTACTGAAGTCACAAAGCAAGGGAACCAAGGGTTTCTTTTCTGTAGACTTCTATACAACCTCAAGTCTTTTTGCAACCAAAGAAGCCACCCCCATATGGCCATTAGAAAGATTGCAAGTACTTCTCCATTAGTTTTACTTTCAGAGCTGGAGACTACATCCATCTTTATACAGACTATTCATGGAGCCCAGACAGTCAGCTTAACTCAGCAAAAAGCCTTGGAGACAAAACAGTGTTATATGTAGTTCATTTAAATGGACTAATTAACTGAATCAGTACAAAAACAAACATGTAAAAATGATATTGTTCAGCTAGTTGGAAGTATTTCTTGTTGAATAACAGTGTAGCTTATCTTAAGCTACATCATTCAGTGTGTGAGTGTGATAGCTAGAAAACACTTCAAGTCATAGAATAGAAGTGCTGCATGAATGTATGTGTGAATGGGTGATTGTGGCATGTAGTAAAAAGTGTTTTGAGAGATCAGTTAGAGTAAAACAAATGCTATATAGGTACCAGTCCATTTAGCAGTGTGCCTGTTCTGAGACCATAATTAACACCTGTGCTCTGTGGCCATATCTGTCACTCCACCTTAAACCACAAACTGCCGTTGTTACAATTTTGTTTTGAATACAGATTCAGCAAACAAGTATTAATCTTTAGAGGTGTTGATAGTTGTACTCATCAAATTTGGGGGAAAGCCAAACTAACGGTTTCCCTTTACTCCCACTCTTTATGGTAGGATTATGTTTTCAAGGGGAGTAAGAATAGCACACAGTGATTCTTGACTCTTTGTTTATGTGTGTGTATGTGTGTGTGTGTGTGCGTGTGTGTGTGCACATTTGCTGCACTTGCTCACTTCTTGTGTTAAGTCTCTACAGATCCCCAATAACCATGCACATGTGTATAGAAACAATTTACAAAGCCCTGTGTAATCTTCCTTTTTACTTCGCTCCTGGTTTCATCTGCAGGGGATTACAGTACCACTTTTTTGTGTGGAATCTGCAAAAGGAGGAGGGACATACAAAATGGCAGAAAAAGGAAAACAAATTGTAGTGTAATCTCTGCAGAAAAAAGACGGCTGAGTGAGGGAGTCCCCCGGACCCTCCATCTTTTTTCGGGGCTAGAAAATCCCATAATCCTCCATGTTTGATGTCTCAAAGCTAATGGCGTTTATTAGGACAGCCCAAAAGGTGCTTTGTCCACAATGTGGTTGCTGTTGAGGTTTTGAATGACATTGCAGGGAGAGAGCTGGTAACTTTAGCTTAATCTAGGCTTATCCAGCCCTGATGCATGCACAGGTGTGTGGCCCTTAAGCCCACAGGAGGCCATGCACTCCTGTGTGAGCCAAAGATCAATCCTGCTCCAGGGGCCGAAGATGTCCAGAGGAATATATGCTGCACCTTTAACCCAGGAGGTTTTAGCTCCCTCATGAACTGAACTGCCTATTATCACATTTTAATTAAAGGGCCGCTCCTTTTCCCCCTACCTGCTCAATAAGATATGGAATGATCTTTTCCTGCTGAATCACTTTACATTTCTTCAAGAGAGTCATGCAGGTTGAGTTGCACATAGTCAACTGCAGGATTTGTTTTGGCCTCTCCATTCAACCCAAAGTCTTTTGTTTTGTGCTTTGACCATAAATCCTGTCAGTTTATCTACATATATTCAGCAGTAGTGATTTGTATCCTACTAGAAAATTTTCAACAATTTAATAGACTGAAGTAAGTACCCAGGGTATGTGTCAGGTTGCACCAATATGCAAATAGTACCAGTAAAATTCCAGGGCATTCACTGCTAACAAGTGAACATCATGTGTGCTCTCTCAGAGAGGATACAGAGCAACAAGATAATCCAATGGGAGTGGTGTCTGTTCCCACATAATTAATTCAAGTCCTTTATTAAGTCCTGTGATCTTTTTAACCCTGGTTTGGTCTCAACCACCACCTGAGAGTATCTTCATCTTTACCTGTTAGATGCACTTTCTTCACAATGTTGTCTTTTTGATGTTCTTAACAAAGAAGTTCTTCAAAAAATGTATGTACATGATATGGCAACACTGGCAACGTAAACACATTAGACCACAAGAACTCCAAGAAGTCAGCAAAGGTTACTTGCTTGTTCATTCTACCAGTTTCTGATACCAGTGGTCTTTGTTCAGCATAAAGACATTAAGACAAACATTAAGTAACTCCAAAAGAGTTTCATCTTTTCATAACAGCATGGACAGAAGTCACAGCACCAAGAAAACCTCTTAGGGAGAAAATATGGATCATAAGTAGGAGAGTCGTGGAACCCAGCTGTTGACATATTCTTCATATTTAAAGCTGAAGCTTTAACAACGAACACTTATTTAAACAAATGTTAATGGTTGTAAATATTGTATTGTCAGAACATTACTGGCAATTGAGCCTTCAGATCAGAAAAACCTCATGTTTGGTGTTTGCGAAGACAGAAACAAATAACTCTATGTACTATATTTTGCTTATGTATTGTGCAGGCCAATCACATCCCAAACTTCTGGTGGGCTTAAACCTGCACCTGCAGCAAGTGAAAATAACTGTTAATATATTATGTAATTTGTCTACATACTGAAGATAGGTGTTCCAGTCAGCTGAGCTTCTGAAGGTGAGTCCATATGAAACACCTCTGGGTCAGTGTGCACAAGGAAGACAATGATGAGGATAAACTGCTGCCTACTACCTCAAGATGAAACTGTTGACCTTAATGTAGGTTCCAGGTTCTGACAGTGAAGAAAAGAATTATGTCTCTGTTTATTGAAACTGTTCATAAAAGGTCTGACATTGTTAAGGTACCCACCGTTACTATTTAGTTTGTTTCAGTTCAGTGTAAACACAATTTTTATGACATCATGTTACACGTTAGTTGACCTCAGATAACAGTCAGATGTCTACTTGTATTAATGTCACTGAGTTTTTGAAGCCCTCAGAGAGAATTTGTCACCATGAGCCTATCAGTTCCCACAAAATCTTTTTCTAATCTTTGTTCTTTTAAGATTTTAAGAATCTGAAACCCTGCACTATAAATGAGCTCTGCACTTCCTTCATGTGATTCATGTTTCTGACCAATTTGTCAGAGAATGACATTGATGTTGCCTCTGAATGGTGAAGGACTGCTGACTCTCTTATTGGATTTGCAAGCCACTCCTTCAATAAAATTTCCTATAATTCAATAACAGGAATCAAGGCCAGCGGCCCAGTGATCCATAAACACTACGATGATGAGGTCATCTCTTACCACATGCCAGCACATGATGCAATAACAGCATCTTCAGAGTGGTTGCTTAAATACAGACTTAAATACAGTACATGTCAGTAATGTGATATATCTGGATACTTGAGGGTGTAGAAACTTTGTTAATGTGATTAATTTTATAAGATCAAAGACATACAGAGGATTCTGTATTTATTTTAGGCCACTGAGATGTTTTCTTTGGGCGTCCATGACATTTTCACTAAAACACCTCATGATATGTCCAAACCCTGCATTTCTTCAATTGCTACCATCATCCTTCAAATAACATGCTTTGTGGTTTGAATTTCCTGCAGGGGGGATTCTGCCCCCTCAGCTTTGCGGTCACACTCCCTGCTGACTAACACATACCCCCCATTTTTTTTTCCGTTTCCCACAGATGGAGCCATTTGTATTGGCTGAAAAAGCACACACTACTTCCTGTCAGGTGGAAAATGTCTCAGCATCATAAACATCTCAGTGTTACTGTCTCACCTTTCGCCTCTGAGATCATTTTTAGTTCTAAGCTTCTTTACACCATTTATGGGCAAAGCAGGATGACTTCTCTATCTGTTCAACACATCCACATTTCAAATTATGTGTATTACAACCAACAGGGGGAGTCAGCTGGCAGCTGTACATGTACCTGCAATTGCTGAAGCAGTCACAACTGTGT
>VUQS01001484.1:0-14735 GCA_015108495.1 Heterochromis multidens | reverse complement strand
AAAGGATGTGCTGAGTGGAACAGAACAGGATCACAATAACTGTTTTAATCCTCAAATGACCAAGCTATTTAAGCAACTAAAATAGTCCTGTGGGGTCATTACATTTTATACAGGAATACTTTCATGGCTTTATTTATCATACCTATACTATTTCCTTTATCTCTGATATTCTAACATGTCGCAAAGCCATTAGTCACGGTTTTCAATCATTTTTTATGCAAAAAGAAATAAACCCAACTCATTTGTCAACTGAGCTGTTTTCATCACCACTTGGGGCATCAAGTATCTGCCTCAAAGCTTTTGCAGCCATAGATTGTGCTACTCGTGGTCTTTTAGCCAAGTCGTAGAAGTAGATTGACAAATTCATGCTATGAAACATTTTTATGATTCAAAATCTCAACAGATCATGAGTCAAATTTGTAATTTGATTAAATGCACAGACCAATGCAACAGGTTAAGCTAAAAATTTTCAATCTTGACGCCTTGTTCAAATCATAAAATCTAGAAAAACTCTATAGTGTATGAGACAATGTTTAAAGTGCAGTCATTTTTCTAACAGTCACATCACTGCTCATTTGTTTTGTAAATGGAAATGTACTTCTTCACCCTAATAAAAATGTCATTATGCAATGGTTTTACTGGTCTGTCCCATCTGAAACTGGGATGTCTGTGGGTAAGTGAGATTAATGGGTTAGTGAGCTATGTTGAGCAAGGTTGAGCTCAATACTGAAACTCTGAACATAATTGGAGCAGATTTTCAGTTTGTTTAAAATGGTCTTAAAAGGACCACATTTCACTGCTTATTTGAATTTTCAGTATGCTGTAAGTGTGAGCTAGACTCTGTTGAAGGAATACATTTATATATGCAACCTGTTTAGCCGTACCTGACCACCGACGCAGAAGGAAGCCGTGCAGTAAAGGTACGAGTCGCACTGTCACAAGAATTTGCATGAATGTATTTTCACGCTGGGCCTCATCTGTTGCCAAGTCTGTTTTACACTGGAGGGAGTGTAGCTGATAGAACACGGATTATAAAATTGATAAGTCTATTCAGCTCCAAGAAGATTAAATCAATCAAATTTATTTCATTTTGATCTGTTCACAAACGTAAGTGATTTCATGTCTGTCATTAGGCTGAGGGACAAAGTCAATCAAGTTTAAAGTTTCAGAGCTCTAATGTGCACATTAGAAATAAACTGAATCGCTGAATGGTTAAGTAAATATTTTAACTTATGAAATTACAACATTAACACTAACAATACTCTTATTTGAGGCTCCAGTGTTGCAGTTTTGTTTATATTCTTTATAGATTTTTATCACATGTTCCTCTGATAATGACTGATGTAAGTGGAACTCAACTGATTGATTTTGTGCGAAAGAAAAGTGAAATGACAAGTCAAACACCCCCTTTTGTCTAAGTGCACTCAGAGCCTGAAGCAGAAACCCTGAGGTAATACCGAAAGCTTATAACCACCATCGCAATACCTGTTATTATCTTTGACTAGGGTTTTTGATTTTGTCATGACAGTTAGCTATTGCAAAGAAAGCCTGGATATGTTGAACCTGCTTTGTACTTCAAACCTCAGGTTTAGGCTCAACCCTCCAAAACTTCACTGCAGGATTATATGAGATGGTTAAAGGAAAGCTGCAGCAATCTTTGACAGATGCAGTTTAGGTTAGTTATTATCTAACATAGAATAGACCGGTTAAGGAAACCTGCAGCTCAAAGCAGACTAGCTTTAAGCCTTTTAAATGCTACTCAGAATGTTTTTGGTTCAGTCATTCATCTCTGTGTGCCATTAAAGGGAGAGCTAATTATTAAAAAGCAAAATATAGATGCTACAAATTAGTATGAGATTTTACATTTCAACATCCATCCATCCATCCATTTTCTTCCGCTTATCCGGGGGAACACCGAGGCGTTCCCAGGCCAGCCGAGAGATACATTTCAACATCAGAAAAATATTCATAAAATTCAACTTTTCACTGCTTAGCATTTTTAAGAATTGTGGTATTTGTGTAACTACACAAACTATGACAGAAAACTTATATAAGCCTACAAACAGATGCCCAAAATCGGTTCCAAACAGGCAAAAAACAAAACAAAAAAAACCAAAACAAAACAAAAAAACCCCCACACTTCTAATCCCAGATCAAAACAAACTATACAACTAAAAAGCCAATAACCTCCACTCTCTATCATACTCATACCTCTTTACATTTATGTTTCACAAACCTGTCAGCCATTATTAATTATCTGTAACAAGAACACAGTCAAATCAAAGCAAGCTGCTGTCATTTCATTTCTTTGTCCTCCAGAGTAAAGGGTTTTCAAATCCATTAAATAATAACAGAGCTAAAAATTGTCCTAACGCTGAAATCATTTTCTTCAGATTTAACTGTGATGTGCTAGGGGTGAGCCAGCAGCTGGTTAGGCTCACCTTTTCACAGGAAGAAAACTGAACGAGGCAGGCCGAGGCAGGGTGTGGGGCAGGAGAAACTAGAGAGGGCAAATTCAGCCGAAGAGCTGCAGCGGCGGCAGCAGCAAGTCATTACATAAAAGAGGAGGGTTATGTAACGACTGTGGGTTCGTGTTCAGGAACTCGGGTCGAGCTAAACACATCCAGATGTGTCAGAGCAGGACAGAAACGTATACAGGCGCTCATGTACGTACGTGAATACACAGGCATGGAGGAATGAGGAGGGGGAAAATGTAGCTGAGCTGCTGAGACTGCAGAGTAATGCTGAGCCATAAGCATGAAAGGCACGCTGTGGTCCCAGCCAACCTAGTTACCCTGATTCAGGAGCAGCAGCAAGGCAGGCAGACAGGCGTTTTAACAGTCCTGCTGCATTAAGATCATATGAGCAACATGTACTCCATCATCCAGGCACAGTCTGATCAAAAGAAACATGGAAAGCCTCCAAACCTGGGTCCAAAAACTCAGGCGTTTTCATTGTTCTGTCTATGAGGCATTATGTAAGATCTTAGATTTCCTGATGAGCATTTATTGTTGCCTCAGAAACAAGAAAAAAAAATGTGCCCACTCATTTCTCAACGCAATGTAACAGGCCTAATCTAATGCATCCGAATGATTCTGCAGATAGTTTATAAAAAGGTAAACAGCATGGACGGACATCACATGCACAGCTCTGCACCAGATGCTGGTGAGTTGGCTGGCCCCCCAATCCTCTTGAGATACGGGAAACCACGTCTACAGTAAAGACAGGGATGATGGGATTAGCTGTAAGTAATGCAACACATCCAAATAGGTTATTTTACACAATGCTGTCAACTCAGCTGACATTAAATAATTGAGGTGCTGCTGGCCTGAAGAGGACGACATTACATTGTGAGCGTAGTGTTGAGTGGTGCAGACCTGTAAGCCAGTAATTGGTAACTGAGACAAAGTGCCAGTTGTGAAAATGTGGCTTCATGGTTATATATACACACACACACACACACACACACACAACTTCCTGGAAGACAAACATGTTCACAAAGGGAGCTAAGGTTTCAGCGCCACAGGGCTGGGAGCTGGGAACCAGTTTTTTTGTTTTTCTTTTTTAAAAACCTGCTGAATGAACAACTACACAATGTCAGGGTCCTTCCTGCATTACAGACGATTTACAGAAGAGTTTTGACCTTCTATCCCAAAGGAAAATAACCAGGACTGTTATAATATATATACTTAATATGGTTTTACTTTACTCACGTTTAAATGTGGCTGAAACAAGAGGAAGATGCACAGATGACTTAACTAAGGTAACACTGAATTATTCCCATTACTGAATGCAAACCAATTATGCCTACATCTGTAGTCACCACCCAGAGGCCAAATCTGAGCCAGAGAAATTGAATTTTCAAGTTTTATATTGCAGTCAGAGCAGGTTTGCATGTTTTCCTAGCAGGTAGCACCATAAGCTAAAAATACTGAATTTTCCCCCACTTTGGAAATTTAAAACCAGAAACTGGTCATGTGTAATGACTTCAAATAACCAGTTGTACATTTAGGGGCTTTTCCAAGCTCAAAATGGGTCTTTTGAGGGTGAACGTACATACAATTGGTCTGCATATAGTACAGGCAATATTTCTGTTATCAAAAGTCTTTGTGCTTTCCTGTTAGTTCGGGAAATCATGAGAAAACTATTAGGGATGTTCCTGGCAACTAATTTACTAGTCATTTAAACAATAGGGAAAAACATACCAAAAAAAAAAAAAAGTCAACTAATGTGAAAGCAAGAAAACACTCAAAACATGTCAGAGTATCTCACCAAGTGCTGCAAGCATGTTAGCATCCACACTGGGTTTAAATATTGCTCCAGTCAGTTTACTCTCACTTAAACTACTGCAGATCAACCCTAGTTTGTGGGGATGTATTCCATCTTGCTTTCCATCTTGGTTGTTTGTCTGCCTGGCTAATGGTGGGTGGCTGCATAACACCTCAGAATCAGCAGCTAACTGGAGTTGGACATTAATAAAATACAAATATTTAGTGTAAACCGACTAGTATGTGTGTTGCTGACTAACAACCTATAACCGTGTCCAAACACCTGTTCACAGTGCAGTTACAGCCGCTCATTTTCTGCATTCAAGTAAAGAGAGGCACTTCTGTCTGTCGGGGTAACAGCTAACTGCCATCAGATAACAGTTAGCAGGTCCTGTATTCAATTAAAATACAAATAGTTGAACCAACTAGCATTTTGAATAGTGAGAGCAGCAATGCTTAATCATGTAGTCAAGTGGTTTGTGTACACACCAAACCAAAATTTCAATTTCACCTGTACTCTTATCTGCTGTCCATTCTTTTTTGATATTATAAGGTAAAGGGACTTCGACAGCCCATTTTGTACCTCAACTGCATCTCCTCATCCGACACTTTAACTCAATCCAACAGTCTTGTGCCCTCTGGTTCCAGCACTCTTTTGAAGTGGCAGATGTTTGGTTTCCAAGTGCCTCTTCAGCTAGCTTGACATCATGTTGGCATTAACCAACACCTCCCGACAGATGCCGCACGTCGACTGAGCCCTGTTTGATATCCTTGGTCCAACTGAAGCTGTAGGACAGGTAGCTTTCGTGTACTGATACGGCAAATTAATTAATTCTTAATTTTTGTATACTGCAATAACATATGGTTGTCACAAGATCCTGCGGCACACATGTAGTTGCCTAGAGGCACACCATTTGGGAACCATAGGTCTGACTGTTCACATCCCCAGTTAAAAAGACCAGTTTGTGTTTTTTCTTGAGTTCAATTAATCTATTCATATTTATTTTTCCATAGTCTGTTTGTGTTAAATAATCATCATTTATCCAAAATAACTGAAATCTGAATTTTTTCTGTAATCAAGCAGCCATAACCTGAGCTCAAACTGCATAATTGTGCAAGTATTTCAGGCTAACAGCACTATCCTGCCCTCAAACACAAAGCTTAACTAGTTGTTCTCAGGTTAAGGTTATATTCATGAGCGAAAAACGACACTTGCTTGCTTAACACATCTCCTGCACAGACCTGTAGGCCCAAAGCTTAATCAGTTGATTAAATGATTAATCAGTGATTTTCTGAGCAAAACAGCATTTATACATAGTTATACACACACAAGCTCAAATGTGCCATTTACCATACAGGTTAAAATCCAGTTTTTAACAGCATTTTACTAAGTGGAAAAAAACAGGAAAAACTGTACATGTATTTACAGAGACCTGATTTAATTCACCAAAGACCTAGTGCTTGTTAAGAGTGACTAAGGCTGCAAGAAGCTGTTGCTGCTTCACAATAAAACCCTTGTGATGGCTGGTGGCTGGAAAGCTTTCATGGTAAAGCAGCAACAAGACGCATCATGTTGGCTATAATAGAAGATTAACTGAAGCAGATGAAGAAAAGATGAAGCCACCACTGGGAATTTCAGCTGATTATTAGACGATGATTGGTCCAATTTAGAGAAAGAAATCACTGAGTGTAATGAGCTCAGTATGAGTCATTTACATCATGTTTAAAGTGCTAACCGAGTCCAACACTTGAACCTGAATAATACCCTGACGTACTTCAGATGTTTGATGAAAAGTGTTTTTGATCACCATTACTTTGAAAAATTAAAGAAATGCATACTTGATAACATGCTGAGTTAGAATTAACAGAAAGGGTTAAATAAATCCAACTCGCCTTATTGGCCTCTAATTAAAGCAACCTTTACACACACTTTCCTCTGCCTGGCATTTTCACTGAGAAGATACAACTATCTGCTATGGGTTTACAAATAATACGGCCATCTAAAATGTCAGACACTTCCCAATTCTATCACCATGACCCTGATGACCTCCTGACAAACTTCACCCACTACTGAAAACAAAGGAGCCTGAATGAAAACACCCTGTCATAGTATTTTTAAGAAGCTTACTTTGGGAAGCCCCTGCAGACATGACAGCTTTCACTTTCACTACAAACATACAACTGTTTTAACAAGTATGAGGCATATGTGGGCATACTGCTCACTTTAAATCATGATTACTCTTCTGATAATGCAACAAAAAAAACAAACTAAATCAATATTTCAGTCTCAGAACAGACAATACTGAAGGGATTATTTTAGGATATAGATCAAGAAATTACATTAAATGGCCAAAAGTACACCGATTGTTTTGATCTCTACTTTTACTGATGACATGAACAAGAAATCAATCTCCGATCAAGTACAACCAAATGAGCAAACATCACACTATAGTAGGGCATTTATTTAAATGTTTAAACGCAGCCAGACTTCATCTGCAAGGAATTCATTTCCTACAACTTTACTTCAAAGTTTAAGAGAAATATAAAAAAAATAAAAAATACTCTGCCCAGCTTTCAAATCTATATTTCTGTCTTTCCAGGACACCCTTAACTGACACATTCACCCTTATTAGTTTATATACAGGTATTATATTCAACTTCTTACATGGTGCTTTAACATTTCCTATTTAGATTCTTGATTAATATTACCTTATTTTCACCTTTATTTTATTTACATTTTTACATTTGTATTTTATTTTTCTTGTATTTAAGGTTCTGGCTGCAGTAACACGGGGATTTCCCAACTTTAAGGTATAAATAAAGTATATCTTATGATTTAATCTATCCATGACAAAAATTTTGTACTAGTTCTAGTTATTTGGAACAAAAAGAGTATTGGGGTTTTAACTTAAATATGGTCTGAAAAAACACTGAAATTCAGTCTGAAGATTTTAAAAAAATGTGTATAATGAGAATTTACTATGAGTATATTTGCTGTCTGTTTACCTAAACATGATTATTATATTTATGAATTAATTAACATATTCTTGCTCTCCAACAATCTCCACATAGATGTTTAAAAATGTTTGCCAAAACCTAACTCTTCACTCATGCATACAAAAAACACAAGCCTCCTGTTAGGTTATGGAGTTATTTAGGTCAAAGGTCTAAAGTCAACACTGGGAAGGATAATAAAAATCAGTGATCTTAACTGCTTTGTTAATAATCTACCCAATTCTCAACACGCCAGTAAGTCCATTACCGCTGCTAAAACCACCTGCTGTACCCTTTTCCCCTTTCCCAAATATGATGACACAGAAATGGGTCCTCTGATGTGATCTTCCCATGGAATACATTCACAAGCTCCCCTTCTGGCTGAGGGAAACCTGACGTCACAACAGGCAGCATGTAAAAATACAAAACTCACGCCTTTCGCAAAACCACCACCACCACCACACCACCCCTGCAGTTCTACGTTCCTACTAGGTTTCAGTTTTGAACCAAAACAGTGACGGGCTCTGTGGGTGCTTGCTTTATTCGCTCTGCAGATAAATACAATGCTCTATTTCAGCTCGGGCCCTCTCAGGAGGAAGCGAGTCCATTCGAGCCGGTTCATTCTCCACAGGATAACTGCCCATACAACTACACATGCCCTCTTCTCTGGGTGAATCGTACCTCTTACCCCTCCCTGGAGTTTGACCCAACCACTACTGAGGCAGACTAGGTAGTTATAATTGTCATTAGCACCTGGTATGTCAGAGTAGGAAACTGCAGAGCCTTGAAATACAGCGACTGAACAGCTCCCAGCACCATGAAATGTAAGAGTAATGTGCCTTTACCAGAACAGTACAGCCAACTTTTAAATGAATCCTTCTGCAGAGCTTCACTTTAAAACATTTTTCCAACATAAAATCTATTTTCAGTGTTCACCTTGAGCTTTTGCTGGGCTTTATCCAGCTGTGCACTTGTGTATGTACTCCCTGACAGCCTGACTTCTCAGAGGGTGACTTACATTTTGACATGCCGCTGCTCAATGTCCACTCGGGACAGCTCCTCCTCCTCCAGGTCAGAGTCCCCTCCAGAGCTACTCTCTGTTACGTCAGAGTCAAAGGCGCTTTCTGCTGAATGAAGGTTGGCCGAGCCACTCAAATACAACCTCTCGAGCTCCAAGGGCATCGAGCCACTTTTCAGGAAACGACTCAGGCCGTCCCTGTTTGATGAGTGGCGCCCGGTCCTCCAT
Organism: Heterochromis multidens; assembly: GCA_015108495.1. Taxonomy (NCBI): domain Eukaryota; kingdom Metazoa; phylum Chordata; class Actinopteri; order Cichliformes; family Cichlidae; genus Heterochromis; species Heterochromis multidens. The sequence goes on along the minus strand of VUQS01001484.1, from coordinate 6,227 downwards.
GAAGCCACAGGGGTTGCCGCCTCTGATTTCCGGTTGCCGCCTAGTAGCCGGCTTAGGGCCGTGTCCAAGAAGCCACCCAGCTGCTGCTGAATGTGCCGCTCCACCTGCTTTGCCTGTACCACCTGAAGACGTTTGCGCAGGCGCCGCAGCCGGCTCTCGATTTCAGCCTGGCGGCTGCTGTTGATAACAGTGCGTTCTCTGACGTGAGCGTCGAGGCTGTCTGAGGAAGAACTGCAGGGTAGGGGAGCCTGAGGCGCAGGCGTGCATGGCGGCGAGCCCTGCTGACTGCTGCCTGGTCTCTCTCCATCAAAACCCTGTGGCTGACTCGTAGGGGTATGTAGATCAGCATCCTCCAAAATCACCTGCTCAGCTGGGTTCGGGTTGTTGTTGGTAAAGGGAGAAAGTGCAGCGGACTGAAGCACTGGCGGTTCAAGGTTTTGTCCATCTGTGTTTTGAGAAACCCCGGAGGAATGCCTCTGTTTGAGAGCTCCTTTCACGGGAATGTGTCCTGTTAAGGTCGCCGTCAAGGTCTCAGAGTCAAAGGGCAGGTTCTGGGGCTGAGAGTCCGTGGCGGCGGGAGGCTTGTCGCCATTCACCGCCACCACACAGCCAGAGCTGGACATGGAGGCCAGCTTCTTGGCCAGGCCGTTGACGGGCGCCATGGGCTGGCCGCTTCCGTTGGTGCCGCCGCTCATGAGACTTTTGAGCTGGCCGCCCGAGAGTTCAATTGCCTGCCTCTTCCTGAGGAGGAAGTCTCCGCCGCCGTTGAGCAGGGAGCTGGGCAGTATTCTGTGGCTTTTCAGCACAGACTGTTTGATGAGGACTCCTTGCAGCTTGATTGACTCCTTAGTTGAAGGGACAGGTGTCACATCAGAGCAGAGATAAGAAGCCACCAGTGGCTGGAGTTTGCCCAGGGCAGAGGCCTGGGACACAGAGTCAGACTGGGGCTGTGGCTGCTGCTGTTCCTGGTTGCCGCCGCCGCAAAAGTCGAGGGGGCACTCTTCGGAGGTGGCCTTGCACTTGGCGGGGCCGCTGCTGTGGATGAGGATGTTGCTGGCGTTACCGTTCTCTGCACTGGCTGGTGAGAGACTTGAGGATGGGGCAGCCAGTTTGAAGCGGATGTGGTGAGCTTCGGCTGGGGCGTCGGTGAGAGCGGGCGCCATCGCAGCCATGCAGTGCAGAGGGACGGGCACCGCGGCCTGCTCCACACCACCCGCTTACTGCCCCACCTGAGGACAGCCTGCAGAGACAAATAAACACAAAAAAGAAGAAATAAAGTTTAAGAGAGTCATCTAATTAACAAAAATCACCCATCATTAAATTCTGATCCTATTTCCTATGAGGGAGTTGGGTGGTAAATTTTTCCATCAGCACTTAAGAGGTAACATTAATAACCTTATACAGGGACGTCCATTACCACAGAGTGTAAACAATTAAGACACTACAAAGTTAATTTTAAACTGAAACCAGAAAAATATTATTTCTATTCATGGACCCAAAATTACTCTGGTGGAAAACGAGCAAGGAGAGATCATAACACCCATTTTAAGAAATATCAGAAAGCTTATAAGATGCAATAGTTCAGTATTTCACTCACTGATGGTGTTTTGCAACCAAGTGGACACAAAAATATGCTTTATTCAAAGTATTCTTTGAATAGATTATTTTAATAATACATTTTTGTATTTTTTTTTTTAAAATTAGGTTTCATTTACTTGGAATGTACTACGGCTGTGCCATATATCATCCGCAGTAATACCAATATAAATTTTTATGTGACATAAAAATGTCAAATCACAATATCATTGTCATAGCGACACCATGCTTTTATGTTCCCTGGTGCGCACAACAACGAGAAACCCTAGGCATGTCTGAGAGCGAGGGCTGCGTATCAGCCTCCAATGACGATTTGGTACCTAAAAACGGAGCTACTTCAACAGTCTCCACAAAAGTGCAGTACCTTGCAAAAATACAAGAAAACTGCTCCACACTAAAGGTGGAAAATGTGTTTTACCACTTGAGGAAAAAGAAGAAGAACAAAAAAACAAAAACAAACCACACACACTATTGAGCACAACCAGTCTACAAAGGAGGAGCTACTAGCAGCTGGTGTGACCCAAATGTAAACAAGGGTGGATGGAAATTACTGATCTGGTTACATGGTGCAAAAGGAAGCCTTTAAGCAACTGATTAAAAAAGCTCAACTTAAGATACAACATTTCATGTAGAAAATATTTTTCAGTTTTATTATGTGACAATATTGTGCAGCTACTTAATAGTTACAAGGTTAAGTTAGTTTAGTTGTTGTTAAAATAAAGTGTTAAGCAGTTATTTTATAATTTTACTTAAAATTTCCAGGGAAACACACTACCAAGGCTTCATCTGTGGTTACATTTAACTTGTGCTGTGTCACTGGATATAACGCTGTGTCACTACTACACTCTAATGCTGCTGCTGGCACCTTGTTTCAATACATTCACACTTCAAATTAGGAAGTATCTCAATGATAGTAACTCATTAGAAAATTAGGATGGAACATGGCCTTCATTCACTTACTCTTACAAATGCCTACAAGCTGCAAGTATCAAGCATAAATAAAACATTCAGTATTTTTCTATATCATAAGAAATATTGTTAATGCAAATTCTTGAAATATCGTGATTTAATTCTGAAGTTATATTGCCCACCCCTAATGTGCACAATGCTTTTCTTCATAAGATGACTAGGAAATACCAGGAGAATGTATTCTTGTTTTGTCAAATAAGGCAACACAGACTTATTGTGTTTACTGTACACAGATTAATCGTGCTGATGTTAGTAGTCACCCCCAGAAGACCCACTGTAAGCCAGGAAAAGTCCATATTTTATACATATACATTAAAAAAAAAATGTCTCCATAATAATCGTTTATCATGACTGGGAAGAAAACGTGAATGCCCACTGTGCCTATATACAACAAAACATTAAACTGAAATACTTGCAGTACAGGTTCTGTAAGACTTTACAGTGAGTGGAAAATTACTAACCGCCACCTCAAAACAAAGTATCTTATCTTAAATCTTTTTCAAAATACATTCAATGTAAATGCACCAATACTAATGAAAAATCCAATATATTTACTCAGAATACAAAAGTATAAGTTCAAGTCTGAATGAGTTAAAGTACTAATCAACTGAACTGGTGACTGACTGACATGCTGCTGACCTGTGAGCTGCTAAAAATGATCCTAATAAAGAAAACATGAGCAAAGGTGAACAGTAGGAACATCCAAGATGGTCAAAAGTGTTTTCAGTCTCTGAGAATTCAATCGGAACAGTCCTTTGGCTGCTGCTCTAACCACCAATAATTTGTCAACAGAGGGACCCACGACATCCAGAAAGTACAAAGAAATTAAAATACACACATTGACCTTGGGGCTGGGGATGCTAACGACAGATGGAATAAACAGACATTTGAGCTAAATCCCAGGCCAATACATTATTATTCCCACTCCACCCATGCCTGTGTGAACAAGCCTTCATTGTCTTTAACTTAACAAGGCTCCTCTTTAAAGAATAAGCATTGGAACACATCTTTTTATGAGAGAGGAGACAGGAAAAGCCAATGCAAATTGCCCCAAACCCCACTGCCCTACATGTGCCCTGGTAAGTCAGTATGCAGCAGGGTTTCTTACAGTAAGTAGGTGGATTTAGGCCCCAGCATTAGCCCAAAGCACATGTCGTCATCCTGACTGGGTTCCTGTTTAATTTTCAGCTGAAGCTATTAAACCTTTCCTAAATTTTTTACCCAATAAACAGCTGTCAGGAAATGATTCAAATTTTTAAAAAAGCGCCTATGGCGTCCTTAAGGTTAAGTACTGCTTGTATCCATGTTAAACTTTTAAATAAAAAGCCTCCCTTCTCACAATTCAGGAGATAAAAAGCGAGCTGCATGTCCGCTGTAGCGTCTGCAGGGCGAGATGAATGGAGGCGGCTCTCAGTATTTTCACCGCAGTTTCTAGTCAGCGCGCACTACGCCATGTTGGTATTTCCGAAGCAGATTATGCAATGCAACTCATCCACCTTAAAAAAAACGCCCATTCCGCTTTAAACACACTGAACGAGTTCATGCAACACACAGAGGACAGGACAGGGGGGTAATTTAAATAACCAACCCTACCAACCGAATGCACCATTAGTATGCCTGTAGAGATGCGACAAAAATAATGTCCACATCCAACGTTTAGCCAAGCATAACGCAATCACCAAAATGTCTTCCTGGTGTTTACAAAAGCTTTTTGAGAGCGCACAGCTATAACACTATATTCATACCCTTGAAGTCACATAAGAGCAGAGTGATTGTAGCATCGAGACGTGCCTGTATACCGTAAGAATATATATATTTGAGCAGCAGATCACGCAGCAGGGAAACTAGGCAGATAAATATCTCCTCCGTGGAGCCTGTCACTTCAGACACACTGCGTGCAAATTAACGCTGCTGATGCAAGAAACAGAACCTGCTCGCAAGCTTAGCCTCCAGCTGCAGTGAAGGGCTGCCCATCCGCGACATATCAGATCTCTTATTTTGAAGCGCTCTCTTTAATATCTCAGCCGTAAACTTTGAGCTAACCCAGTTAGGCACGTAAACATTTCCAGCCTGCGTAACCTGTGCGCACCGCCCGGGTTGATAGTTTAAAGCGCATAAACGCCCAACAGTGACATGTATTATAGGGGTATAAATAACGAATAGGTGCATTAGCATGAGAATGAATCCTGGCCTCTTGTTAGCATCTGGCCACCCTCAAAACTTATTTTAAAACGCTTTACGAGCCCAATGCAGAGCGCAGACATGGTTTGCATTGTAATTAGACCTACGGGAACAAATACAAGACAGCCCTGTTGTTTTTACATTTAAATCTACAGCGGCCCTCCTTCAGTAAGCCTAACAAATGGGGCGCAAATGTGTCAAAAGCGGAGAAGTTGGGGGTAGACCCAGCCAAGTCTAGCTAGCTCGCTAACAAAGAAAAAGGAGGAACCTACCACGTGACGAGGTTGCACTATCCGAGGGAATTTCGGCAACAATCCCCTGCAGTTTCTGGTGGAAAAAAATCCAAGAGTGCTAACACGCACACACACACAAAATGGGGCGGTTTGACTCGATCACTCAGCCATTAATTAATATCCAAAATAATAAATGCAACCAGAGAGCGGAGGAAACGGGGCCCGGGTCCACAGCGGAGAGCTGCTCGGGTTCGTTCCGGATACAGCAATGGGCGAATCAACGAGCTACACCTTGCTCGTCAGCTAGCCTCGCCGAATATAAGGGCAAGGCCGCGAAACCGTCCTTTCTACTCCAAATTACTTCAAACGTAGGCGATTTCGCAGCAATCCTTTACCGAAAAGTCCGATTCCCGGTGAGGAAGAGGTAATCCAGATGGCAGTTTGCCGCGAGCCGTTTTCTCTCGTTTTAGGGAGAGACGCTTAGAAAATGGCGGCTAGCTCCTCTCCCTCGGATTTGAGTCTGACAAACATAGAAGTGCTGCGCGCGCGCGCGCGTGTGTGTGTGTGCGTATGTGCTGAGAGCTGGTAGGCGGGAGACGTTTCTCATACTCACCACTAGAGTAAAGGGCAGATAAGAAACGACATAAAAGCTCAAAAAAAGATGCCACAGGAGGGCATTGTCTTCCAAAAAGATAGCGGCAATGCTACTTTTATTTTCTCGCTGTACTGGTTCCGCCGCCGCCGGTTATAAACTGGAAATATCTCTACTCCTACTCCAACCACACACACAGAAAAGATCCCTTATGCTTCAAAGACCACCTGTGCACTAAACATTTACACGGAAAATAAACAATAATTAACAGAAACACGGATTACAGCCTTTATCTGCTCCTCTAAGCAGCTATTTTTGGGTGAGTTTGTGCAAACTGAGCCTGCGCCTCTTGTCACTTTTTAACAGGAACGGGATCGCCCACAAACACAACACTACACTACAACAAGCTTCATGAGGAGGTGCAGCCAGTGGCCACATGAAGGAGCTCTCCTCCACAGTGCTGCGTGTAATAAAGGCCTCATGCTGTGCAAAAAACACAGCGCCAACTACGTCCAAACATGCATGAACGAAGCTGAAACTACAAGAAAATGTATTTAACACATTAACCTTAAATATGTTTATGTTTAGTGTGTGTCCAAAGCTGTCAAATGATAATGGTGGCCACATGAAGGAGCTCTTCTCCACAGTGCTGCCTG
>VUQS01001482.1:0-14169 GCA_015108495.1 Heterochromis multidens | reverse complement strand
GGGGGGTTAACAGCATTCACACCTATGGGCAATTTAGAATCACCAATTAACCTAACCCACTAACTGCATCTCTTTGGACTGTGGGAGGAAGCCAGAGTACCCAGAGAGAACATGCAAACTCCACACAGAAAGGCCCCAGACAGATGGTGGATTGGAACTCAAGACCTTCTTGTTGTGAGGTAACAGTGATAACCACTGCACCACTATGCTGCCCAGAAAAATAATTAGTCTATTTATATTTATTTCAAAGAATATTCATCCATTCAGCCAACCTATATTTTTTCCACTTATCCAGTTTAGGGTCACAGTTGTGCAGGAGCCTATCCCAGCTGTCATAGGTTGAGAGGTGGGGTACACCCTGGACAGGTCGCCAATCTATTGAAGGGATAACACATGCAAATTCCACACAGATACGTATGCCTCAGCTGGCCAGTGGATTCAATCCCAGGACTTTCTTGTATTGAGGTAACTGCTAACAACTGCGCCACCATGCTGCCATCCAAAGAATTTTCAGTAAGAAAAATGATTTAACTTTGATCTGGTCACAAGCTAATATGATTTCCACATCTCCTTCATCAGGCTGTGGGACAGTGTCAGACCTGAATGCACTGAAACAGAATTGGACTGACAATTACAAAATAATGCAGTGCTAACCACTGTACCAGCCAAAGATGCTTTTGTGGCTTGAGTAGCCTATGATGTTTAAATGTATTTAAATGTATTTTAAAATTTCAGGGCTCTAATCTTCATCAAAATTATGAAATAAATATATTAACTTGTGAATTAACCATTAGCAATGCAAAGCGGGCAGGTACCAAGTTTATGAACTATCAACTTCAACGCAAGAAATTGAAGGATTGGAGAATGTATAAGAGGGTTACACTTTCAAACTAACACCATGTCTTTGGAATGTGGCAGGAAGCTGGAATAGAGGGAAAACATGCAAACTCCACACAGAAAGGCACTTGCCAGATTGTGTATTTGAACCCAGGACCTTCTTGCTGTGAGGCAACAGTGCTTACCACCACACCACCGTGCTGCATGCACTTGGTGAGAGTGGGAAGGAAAAACTTCCTTTTAACAGGAAGAACCAGGCTCAGGGAGGAGCAGCCATCTGCTTCAACACAAGTGGGCCTACAGAGTTATTAGCAAGGCAAAAAGATTATAGTTCCATTTCATTTTGTCTATGGGTGTCTTCTTTATAAACCATGTGAAGTCTGTCATCATTAGAGATGACCCTAACCCTATGCTATCAGAATATGTGACTCTTCTTTTTTTTTTAATTGTTCTTCAAAGTCTTGTCAATCAGGGGACAAAATAATAATAAACACATCAAAAACTATTTACATTTTTTCCCCCAAGAAAGCACTTTCTGCTTTTCTCCAAAAGATGGGTTAGGGGCTAGTGTGGGGGTTATCATGACCTAACCTAAAAAGACCACAAAAAATTTTTTTCCCTTATAATGCATGTTCCATGCTCAAGTTATTTGTTGCATAAGGATAAGTTTGTGACACCTTTTGGATGTAGCCAAATTCATATATGAGTAACAATCCTGCTTAAATGCCAGTAACCCACTAACTGCAATCAGGAAAACAGTGCCAGTGTTTAATTTCCCTGAGAGGTTGGGTTTGTGTCTGATAAAAAGAAATGTCACATAAACTACACTCATCGATTAAACATAAATAAAAAAAAATCCACAGCACCCTCTATATAACCAAGCTGACACTAAGAAGAGAGCTTTTGCAACTAATGGAGTTCAGTGAGAGGTTTATCCAAGATGTCTCCCCTGAGAGGAAGACAGCAGACAACAGTCCATCATTAATCACAGAGCAGGCCTGGGAATTCAGAGTATAAGACACTGGATCACTTAACAATCTAGTGCATTAACAGAATGATTTACTTAAAATCGGTGGCTGTGTTTTTTAATAGTCATATGAATTGTAACAAAAATGAAATATGAACAGTAAGGAATTGGAACGTTTTCTTCTTTTAGTAAATAAAACATGAATACTATTTCCCAGTTGGATTTTTATTATTTAAGCTGCATTTTTAAGCTGCTTAAACATGTCTTTTATTCACAAAAGAGTATATAGTGCTCCATCTGACAAAACATGTAATTTGAATAGCAAAAGTTTAAATTACATCAAGATATTAAGAATGGACAGATAGTGTAATGAGCTTACATTTTAAAACTCAGGGTGTGGAGGTGTTTAAGGAAGCTCTAATATGGACTTCACAGGCTTCTCTGAAAAGTTTTTGTAAGCCTCAAACCGACTTGCTGCCAAATATTACAACCAAGAGCCTAGAAACACAGCCAAGACAGCTGGTACTGTGTGTGTTCACCGAAGGACTGCTCCTGGGTGCGTTTGAAGGACAACTGAGAGTAGCTTGAAGACAAATTCTTCACTCTGTTTTAAATAATAAAAAAAAAAAAAACAGGCCTGTATTGTGGATATTTGTTGACCCTTAAATTAAATCTGCATGGATAGGTGGTGACATATTGTGATACTTAAATTAATATTATGGTTTTAAACAGTGTATGGAAAAACATCTATAGTTAGTGCCTTTGCCTTTTCATTTATTTTATTCACTTTCAACTATGATGTCCTATGATGTAGTTAATTGTTACATTTCTATCTACCTGTTTTTTATGGGTATTTTTAGTTATTATTACTATTGTTACTTCCCTGGAGTGGACACCTCAGTAAATTTATCCCAAGGTCTGACCATGCAATGCTCAGAGAAACTGTAAAAAAGGCACGAGCTATATCTCAGATTCTACAGGCCTCAGTTAGAATGTTAAATGTTAAAGTTCATGACAGCACAATTAGAAAACTGAACAAGTATGGCTTGTTAGGAAGGTTACCAGGAGAAAGTCTCTTCTCCCTAAAAAGAACATGGCAGCATGGCTTAGATTTGCAAAGTTGCATCTGAACAAACCACAAGACTTGTGGAACAATGTCCTTTGGACAGACGAGATCAAAGTGGAGATGTTTGTCCATAATGCACAGCGCCACGTTTGGTGAAAACCAAACAAAGCATAGCAGCACAAACACCTCATACCAACTGTCAAACACGATGGTGGAGGGGTGATGATTTGGGTCTGTTTTGCCGCCACATGACCTGGGCACCTGGTTGAGGTGTCCACAGTCACAGAGTTCACCATGGACTATACAAAAATATTATAGAGTCAAATGTGAGGCCATCTGCCCAACAGCTAAAGCTAGGCCCAAATTGGGTCATGCAACAGGACAATGATTCTTAATGACTGAAAAAAATAGAATCAAGTTGTTGCAATGGCCCAGTCAAAGTTCAGACCTTAAGAGAGCTGTGCATAAAGAAATGTCTGCAAGCCTCATAGAGCTGATAAAATGTTGTACAGAAGAGTGGGCCAAAATTCTTCCACACTGATAAAGTCATACAGAAAATGATTACTTTAAGTTATTGCTGCTAAAGGTGGTTCTACAAGCCACTGAATCATGTACTCAGCTTTTCACACACTTTTTTCTGCAATTTGGCTTAGTTTTTGTTAAAGAAATAATGACAAGGTGGTACCGTATTGTAGTGGTTAATGTTATTGCCTACCAGTAAGAAGGTACTGGATTCAAGTCCAGGGTGGGGGGGGTTTGTGTGGCGTTTTCATATTCTCCCTGTGCCTGCATACATTTTCTCCAGGTACCCCGGCTTCCTCCCGCAGTCCAAAGACATGTATGGGGTTAGGTTAATTGGTGATTCTGAATTGGCCATAGGTGTGAATGGTTGTCTGTCTCTCTGTGTTAGCCCTGCAACAGATTACCAACCTGTCCAGGGCATACCCTGCCTCTCGGCCTATGACAGCTGGGATAGGCTTCCCCCAGCTCTCGGAATTCTCTGCTTGTGTTGTTGTCTTCTCAGGTTGTATTTACCCTATTTGAAGAGAAGGTGTACTTTGTTTTTACCATGGCTGTATAATATATATATTTATTATATATATTACCATCAGTGTTGGGTGTAATGGGTTCCAAAGTAACACGTTACTCTAATCCCATTACATTTTTCAGTAATGCACTAATGTAACGTGTTACTGTACTAAATTCAGTAATTACATTACAGTTACAATGACGTTGTTACTCGCGTTACAAAGGTTTTTCAGTTATCTGTACACTGGGTGGATAGAAAGAAAAAAAATTAAACATGCTTTTTTCTTCCTACACACTTGCACTACAATCAGCTGATTTCAGTCCCTGAGCCGGGAGGGGGGAAATGGTAGAGCAGTCTACAGATTTTGAGGAGTGGAGCTTTGGACATTTTATTTCTATTGTACGAAAGGACAAGAGCTAACATAGGTTCGGCTCTTTACAAGCTTCTGCACAGACAGCATGCTAATGCAGAGCTAACAAAGAATCCAGAATGATGTTAAACCTGAGTGTTGACCCCAGCCCAGCAGCCAGAGCTTGATCTTCAACAGGTGACAAAGGCAGTGATGAGCAATCAGGGTTGTAGCCTTGTAGCCTCCATTTCTACCTGTACATGGTTCTACAGTAAAATCACACTCAGTCGCTTTGATGTTGGATTTGTCTTCCTACGTAAACACTAAAAGAAAGATTTTATGTGTGTCCTCATTAGGATAGGGATTTTGTGTTGGTGTGTGGAACTGTAGCCTAAGGTTACCTGATAATTACTAACGCAAAAGTAAAGCAACAAGTAGTGTAATGAATTACTTTCTTCGGTGAGTAATTAAGTAACATACTGCATTACTTTTAACAAAGTAACAAGTAATGTGTAATACATTATTTTTTGAGTAATGACCCCAACAGTGATTACCATCTGTTTTCATCATTGTTTTCACTACTTGAGGTTCAACTGATGCTCTTTAAGTTGGATCCTCTTCTTCTGTAATGTTTTAACTGAATTAACTTCAACAGCTGTCTCTTCTTCTTCTGTTAGTTAGCTGTTACTGTATTTCACATTAGTGTCATGGAACAGACTACCTAACATAGTAGCACATAGCCAGTTCACAAATAGATTTATTAACTGATAAATTACATACAAACAAAGTCACAAAACACTAAGTTGGCTTAAAAGAAGTATTACTTATTGTAATATATCAAAAGAAACACATTGGTGAAAGTAAAATATTGTATAAGCTTTCCTCTGTGAAGTGTGATTCCCTTATGATAGCTTTGGCATTTCTTTCATTGACATATCAACAAGCAGCACAAAAGTCTGGAATTTCTGTATTGTAAACAATGGTCAGTTTAATCCCCTACCACAACTCTTGTTTTTCTGTTTGAAATGTGGTAATTCTTCCCCCCCACCCACATATCCATTGTGGAGGAGCTGAAGCAATAGGTTGTTTCCGGAAAATGAAATAGGTGAAAGGTGAAGACTGCAATCAAACATCTAATTCTGCATTATCATACCTATGCCAAGATGCTTTGTTATCCCATAGACTGTATATAAAAGATGGACGCAGCCACAGTGATATCACCCATCAGTTTTGGACTATGGCTCAACACAAGTGCTTTGGCTGCTGTCATGTTACGTTTTTTCTGGATCCAGAATTTACCGTATGTGGACATGTGGGTGAAGTCCTAATTTATTAGCTGTTAGCTGCTATCTAGCTTGTTTGGCAAGCTGCATTCATAAACTATGCTAAGTAACAGGCTAATAAAATAATAGAATTTCACTCACCCAAACCAAGGACAAGCGCTACATCACAGCAAGCAGTTGTTTTGTCAGATAATTCAAATAAAAATGCTACAAAAAGCAACAGCAGCACAAACACGGTTCAGTTAGTCAAGGCAGACAGCTATCGGCTACAGCAGCCTGTGTCATTGTCAGTACCTATCAAAGAAAGTGGTCATGACGAAATTGTTTGTTTGTTGTTTTTTTTGTTTTTTTTGTTTTGTTTTTTGGATAAAGTAACAAACGTGCTTTTTTAATGCTGTAAAGTTGGACATTTTAACATAGAATTCTATGGGGACCAGCTCACTTTTGGAGCCAGCCTCAAATGGCCATTAGAGGAAATGCAGTTTCTAGCACTTCCGCATTGGCTTCATATTTGAGCTCTGGAATTTGATGCCTGTATTATCCAATTCTATATTTAAACCTGCGTATTTGTTGTCAGTTAGCTGCCTGTTTAGTGACAGTAAGCGACTGGAAGTGGTTGCTATGGTTACCTGCAGTTTAATATAGTTTCACCAATGATTCTTAGTGCCTATTTGTAACATGTCCCCATATATCTTTTTTTTTTTTTTTTTAAACTAATATCTGTGGACATTGTGTGCAACCGGTACATGCACACACGAAGCCCAAATGTCTAAACACAGACGCACTTGCATATAATCACACACAAAGAAATGCATGCATTAATTTAACACCTATTTACTGGCAGGTGCACTCTCAAACATGCTGGACATACACAATTACACCACTGACATATCAAAATTTTCATAGGAGAGGACCAGTGTGTGAGAGGCATGCTGAGAAATGACACACGTCTCAGCCTCAACACACACTGGTGGGGCTATGTGCACCTATTTTCTGCTCCACTGTGATTTGTAAATTATTAATAAAGTACTGTGGGAGGCTGGGCAATTTACTTTGACTGCTGCTGAAATTACATGTTTGACAGTGACAAATCTGAATGTACTGTGTGCCACATGGAGGGATGGATGTGGGTCGCCAGCTCTGGTATTAGTTTAGTGGAGGGTGTTTGTGTGTGCTTACATGTAAAGACTTTATTTGTGCCATTTTTTTTCCTTACCTGTCCGTATCTTATTTACCAGGTCATTTAAACTTGTTCACATGTACATTAACATAGATGAGCACATCTATCTCCTGGTAAATAAGTCAAACAAGGGAAATTTCTCTCCATCTGTGCTTGTCTGAGGCTCACATGCACACACTCCACCACCAATACCACACCCCAACTTTTACACACACACACACACACACACACACACACAAACTCATTAGTCATCCACCAAAGGAACCACCCCCACAACACACACACACACACATACAAGGACATGCAAAAACACACATGCAAATGTGCTTAAAGAGAAAGACTTTAACTATAGCATTTCGTCTCTAATATTTCCCCAGGACCCATTGTAATTTTTCAGACTCAGGTGGAAACATACGTTATATTTCAAGGCTGGTCCCTTAATGATTTGCAGCTGATACATTTTGAATAAATAATTGCCCATGTTACCTTGATTACCTCTGCAAGAATTGCATCCACAGGATGATGTGCAGCCAAAGCAAATACGACAAAATACCTCAAGCAGAGATACAGAAAGCTCCATTTTAGTGGAGTCAAAGAGCTGTTCAATAATCAATTAATCATTAAAAAAACCACAGGCAGTGCCCCAGAGAGTAGAAGTGGGACTCATGCATCACTTTGCTAATGCAAATCACTTCATTCAGTTTAGATTTGTAGCCACTTACTGTGTAGTTCATTCAGTTTTTCCTTAAACTTAGCATCCAGAAGGCTGCCAATGAACTATTTTGGTTTAGGCTGCATTTTAGCCACATGCTAAACAAACATAGTTTCAGAAACTAGAAGATCTTAGCTTTTAAATCAACTCTCTTCCATTCATTTTTTCCAGTTACTTTGTTATAAGATTCCCATTTGGGTATGCCAAATAGGGTAGCTATGAACCTAACCCTAACTCTAACACTAATCCTAAGCAAACTGTAAAGTAACCATATAGGAATTGTTATTAGAAAGAATCAAGGGTTAAGGCCTTTATATACTGGACACAAAAAATTCATGCAAATATTTTGTGCATTCAAAATATTTTTTTGGACTCACCTATTCTTAATGCAGCCGTTCAAACTGACCGCATAATTTCGCTGGACATATTTGCTGCATTTTTTTTTTTTTAAACCAAGCTCGATTTTTTCCAATTTTTCAGATCAGAAAAAACAGATCTGACCAATCAGACCACTGCATTTGGTAACAAGTGTGCTCGTAGCTCAAAACTCGCACCAGTACTGAATATACAAATAGTATATCACAGTCGTCCTCACATGTGGTCCCAACTCTGCCATCAAGAGGTCAAACTGCCCCACTAACATCCTGAAATATGTATGAAAGCGGTCGTGATACAGCTTCAACTCATGGATCAAATCATGAAATTCTCCTTGCTGCTGCCTTCTCGTGAGAATTGGATGAACCCAGAATCTCTGTTTCTTCCTTATCTTGTTTGGAAACATCAGGACCAGCTCATCATTGTTTGATGTTGACTTAATTTTTTTCACAGTGCATTTCTTGAGGACAGATTTTCCACAAAAACGCAACGCGTTTGGTGTGCATGTATGTTACAGGACAAGTTCTGATCCGAAATATTCGGAATTTCATTTTGCTTTTTCGCAACGTGCTCAGTGTGTAATGGACTTTAGTCAGAGAGCGGTACAATCATGAGGGAAATTAGAGGATTTCAAGAAAATATTTATAGTGCATTTGCTGCACCGATCTTTGTTATGCACTGTGATCCCCAAATTTACTCTCATGAGTCTCCTGGGATGCAAATTCTAAAGTGCAAGTTAAACCCAAAACAGTTTGGTAGAGCACCACCAGCCTGGTACAAAAAGCATTACCATTTCAACATTTTCTGTAGCCAGTAATTATCTGCTAGGCTTCACCTCTGCTAATTTGAGTTACTGAACTAAGCCTCTCAGCCATGCTTGTACTGTTAGTGCCTTTTAGAGCATTTTAATGGAATAACAAATAACCATACTTGAATTTCATATTTCAAAGTTGAGTGGAATTTCTCCCTTAAATGCTTCGTATAGGGGACCTTGGGGGCAGGGATACGCCTTCTGAGCTTTCATTGCAGTTCGTGCTTGCATGCCTTCAACTTCACATCTGTCTATGTATTAGCAAGAGTTCTTTAAACAGAGAGAAAATTCATAGACTTGTAGAGGGAGACGGCACCCCAGGTCAGATGTCGGTCCACCTCTACAGTGCTTCCAGCCCAGAAGCACCGGTGCAACGGATAAATGCTAGTATTTTATATGTATTCAGCTTCTCCATCTGAATATGGGTACTCCTGGATTCAAATACTATCATAGTGGCAGCCAAAATGCTAACGTCAAGGCTTCACAATGCAGTCCAGAAACCAATGGGTGACGTTAAGGTGGCTATGCCCATCTTTTATATAAAGTCTGTTCTTGAAAGCTCAGCTAACACTATGCAAACTTAAATAAACACGTACAATGTGTGAGATCACACTCCCCTACATGACACCTTTGTTAGGTAAGCTTTCAGAAAGTCACCTTTCAGAAACACCTTCATCTTCAACACCTCACTTAGTTAAACTGCACTTTAAAAATGTAATGCTTCCATATATTCAGCCGGCTAAGACTGTACCTCAGTCAGAAATAAATTCAACAGGAGAACAGGAGACTAATCTTGTTAACAAGGTAATAGAAACCTGCTTCAGGGAAAATCTGGGTCATAGCCGAATATGAATAAAATGTGTGAATCAAGGTGTTGGGGAAGAGAAAATTGGAATCATAATGAGCAATTCTTTGCTGAGAGAATAAAAGATATTTATAGACAAAGACACGATTTATTAATAACCCTAGAGATGAATTAATGGCTGGCCATTATGTCATTTTGCAGAGCTTTTGTCTTTTGAGTTAAACTAGCTTATTGTACTAAGCAGTAATTTGAGCCTGTGCTTATGTTTTATATTGACAACCAGACAACTCCCTGAGCAGTGTGCAGAATGCCACAGAGACAAATTGATAGATGTATGATACCATGAGTTAAGTGGTCCTCGCCTGGGATACGACCGAGTGTAAGGCAATTTCATGGTTATTGGTTTTTCCTCTGGCCATATCTTCCACCTCGATTTGGTCCTTGACCTCTCCCACAGACCAAGCTGGGGTCAGTTGGAGGTTTCCTTTGGCACAGAACAGCTTCCCCAGAGGCTCCCATACAACACCACTTCCCAGATGGTGTAGTTCATTAAACAAAAGGAGGGCCAACTTAGGTGAATTTAAAAGGATTAAGAGAATATATTAACTCCACCGCTCCATGTAAAGGAATATGCTGTATCGCCAAGCTTCCTCCCACGTTACTCAGAGATCAAAGAGAAGCAGGGAGAGCTGAGATTCCCTTTGTGGATATGAGTAGTGCAAAAAAGAAGGAAAGATGTTCTAATTTAACAAGCTGCAGGGATGAGATAGACATTGCCATCCATTGGCAGCTCATCAAAACGAAATCATAATCTGCTGCATCACCACTTCCTAAGGTCATACCCCTATACTGTAGATAGCACACAGACATTCAAATCCTTTTTACATTTTTTTAATTTCTGCTATGTATTTTGAAACTGGGAATTCAACCAATAGTGAATATGTGTTGATACTTTGATTAATAGCGTATTTGTACAATTCTGGAAAAAATTTTATCATTTTAAATCATGTCATAGTCAACTGTAATATAAAGATAATACTAATGAAATGACAGCATCATATACATTCACATGAGGCAACAATAATAGTTCCCACAGCCACCAGGTGGACAGTAAACATATTAGAACATTTAACTCTATAGCATTAGCTGCTAGCATAGTTTTATATGGGAACTTACAACTGCTATCAAATGATGTGATTTATATAACCTACAGAGCAAAGCCAATTCAGATGACTCATTTACATAGTAAAAATTAAAATTCTGTATTTTATGCACAATAATGTCAGTAATGAACATCACAATGCCAAATTTGCTCTGAACCTTTCATTATTCATCTGAGCTTCTTTTAACAAACTCTCAACTACACCATTAAAATATTCCGATTCAAGCAAAAGCAAAGACAAGATTAATGGATCCCTCTGAGATATTTTCTCTCATGACTTATTCCATCACACGGTCTCTGACGTTCGTCTTGCTGCAGCTCCCCTGCTGTGTTGACTGTCTCTGGCGTACAGATGACTGTATACTTTGGAGTTTGATGTTTTATGAAGAAAGAAGAGGATAATGCAGTGACAAAAAAAGACTCCCTGCCATCTATTTCTGTCCACCGAGTCCATCATCCATTCTAAAATTAGAATGTGTGAAATGGGAAGCAGAGGACAATTTTTAAAATGTTAATTATAGGGCAGTCGATTGAGTAAAAAAACAAAACAAATTAATCGCACAATTTGCTGTGATTCATTGTTTTCTTCTTAAGACTGAAGCTAGGATATTTAAATGTAAAACAGTTGAATAATGCACAGTTAATAGAATACTCACTGTAGAATTTTAACTGAATACTAACATTAATTAAAAAGACAAATGTAGTTTGTTATTTTTTACATGAAAATGTATGATATTGTTGCTTATTTTCATATATAGCTTGATGCACATGAAGCCCTGAACAAGCATAAAAGTATATTAGCCTTTACAATATTTAGTCAAGCCAAGCAAAGCATTCTGATTACAGTTCTACAAGAAGACTACAATACAGCCAACTCTCAACAATCTCTTTCACAGCTACTGGCAATATGGGACATTTAATAAAACCTGATGTAAAAGAAAAGCAATGAATCTCAGGACATACACTCACTGGCCACTTCATTAGGTACACCTTGTTACTACTGGGTTGGATTGTACCGTCAGATTTGCCTTAATTCTGTGTGGCGTAGATTCAACAGTGTAATGGAATGGAAACATTCCACAGAGGTTTTGCTTTGTATTGACATGATAGCATCACGCAGTTGGTGCAAATTTGTGCATTAGGGGTGAGCGGATTGATACCAACCCTGGTATCGGTATTGGATCGATACTAGGGTGATGGGATTGAAGCTTTTAGTTTGTTTGTCTCCTCTATATCCAGTACGTTACTCCTATTCATCAAAAAGTAGACATGTCTGCGCAAACACCGCTCTTCTCATGTTGGCACACTTTGCTCCACCTCCTCCTCTCTGCTCTGCTGTGTTTAGTTGTCCTGCAGTCATGAGACTGAGTAGAGCCATGTAGGCTTAATGAAAACACTGCAAGTTGGAAGGAAATTCTCTACTATGACAACACCACCAACTTATATAAAGACATGAAAGACCACAACAGAGAAAACTTTGTCCCGGAACAAGCAGCACAAGAAACAAACACAGGAGGAAGAAAATCTCTCAGACAGGCCAACACAGAGACAGAGGACACTGTCACAGTCCTTCCAGAGAGGCAAAGAATAACCAGGTAGCTCATATAGTGGTGAAAGTAATGTTTCAGTCATGACTCTCTTCTTCAGCATTAGTCAATGTTAAAGTCTTATTGGTCATTCTAGTTGTTACCTTAGCAAATAATATATTCAGCCCACTGAATTGTCTTAAATAAATTATTGGATTGGAACTGAAAAAATATACCTCAAAGATGAACTATGAAATATGTCTGTTTTATTTATATAACACATTTAAAACAGAAGCTGACTACTATTGTGGAAAGTAAAAAATCACAGTGATTTAGTGGTCATTAAAATGTGTTCAGAATTTGCAAATTGATAATGATTCATCTCATAAATCATGACACACTGCTCTCCTATATAAGCTGCCTTTATAAGTTTAAAGTATCGGTTTCGGTACTTGGTATCGGATCAATACCAAATTTTGCAGAATCACACATCACTAATGTGTGTTATAGTGGATTGAGATCTGGTGACTGTGGAGGCCATTTTAGTACACTGAGCTCATTGTCATGTTCAAGAAACCAGTTAGAGGTGATTTGAGCTTTGTGACATGGTCTTTTATTTTGCTAGAAGCAGCCATCAGAAAATGGGTACACTGTGGTCATAAAGGGATGGACAGGAATGGTCAGCAACAATACTCAGGTAGCCTATGGCATTAAACAATACTCAACTGGTACCAAGGGGCCAGAAATGTGCCAATTTGAGAAAATCCCAATAGATCAGCAGGCAGCAACAACTATGCCACGTTCAAAGCCACTTAAAATCACTTTTCTGCCCAATTTTGATTGGGTCTACATCCTTAAATGTGATAATTAAATATTTGTGTTAGCAAGCAGTGAAACAGATGTGTAGTGTCGTGTGAGTGTATGTCTACAAGTCTTCTCTTTTTTACTAGGTCTGAAAATGACAACTCAACAGTTGTTTTGGAAGTAAAATATAAAAAGAAACATTCACATAGTTTACATGTGGCTATATTACCATACAGTCCAGGGTTCTGGTGACACTGGTGAAATTGGCTCCATATAAAAATGAAACTTGCCTTTACAGCTTTCACTTTGAGGCTGAGCTTGAAAAAGCACAGCGTGTTGTAGCAGCATGCCTCTTTTCAGTTCAGTAACTTTCTGAAACTTCTGATCATCAGTCATGGCTCCATGTCTCTGCTAGTTGATGGACATTAAGAGGATGAAATTTCAAAATTTGTTCTTGGAAAACTCACAGCTGTCAGTGTAAACAAACTTCTGTTATCAGTAATCAGAACACAAAGAATAGTCATTGATACATGGATATGCAGGAACAATGTGTCTCTGTGTTCCATAAAGGTTATGTCATATCTTCAATACTGTATAAGCAAAACCATGATAGGCCTCTTAACCATGCATGTAAACACATTCACTGACCGGAGTGCAGCTCAGCAGTATATTGGCAGCTCCACTATTTTCCACCAGCTATTGGAAAATAGTACTGATGCTGGAGAAGAGATTGATGTAAAACTGGATACATTCTTCTGTGAAGATTGAGCACCTGACATTTTTTAAATAGGTTCTGTCAGAAAGCACTACAGAGCCTTAATACTTGTAGCACATTTTAGAAGAGTCATAGCCTTTATCTCATCTAATATTACTGTCTTGCTGTGAGACTTGCTGTCATAATGGCAACATTTCAATCAAACATTTTTATTTTATATATGAGTTTTTGCTTGCTACCCATCCTTAGCTCACAATGTATTGTAAAATGGAAAACATGCTACAATTTAATGAAGTGTTTTTGTTTTTGATTTTGTCCAATTTCAGTAAAAATTTTAAACTACAGGAACTTCTTCTTGTGGTGTGATCTTTATCATTTACAGTGCATTCGAAAAGTATTCACAGCGCTCCACTTGTGCTACATTTTGTCATGTTACAGCCTTACTCCAAAATGGATTCAATTTATTTTTCACCTCAAAATTCTACACACAATGCCCCATAATAACAAAGTGGAAAAAATTGCTTTAAATTCTTGCAAATCTATTTTA
>VUQS01001477.1:3164-15076 GCA_015108495.1 Heterochromis multidens | reverse complement strand
AGGTTGAAAGAACACAGAAAGGTCTCCCAGTGTAGGAATAGCATGATCAGACCCAATTAAAGAATAAACAGGGATGACGTTTTCATTTATGTTTTGATTGTGAATTGTTGCTGTAAATGTTTCTACATTCATTCCTTTTAGTATCTTTTTTTTTAAAAATAATTTCCTCAGTGATTTCATTTGTGACTAGTGGTTTCTCAGTACAGCTTTTAAAATGGCACCCTATTTGAGTAAGTGGGAGTACATGTGAGTATTCAGAACATTTTATTCTGCTTTCTAGTTTGTCAAATGTGTTTTCTTCATGTCTGTGAAATGCCAGTTTTTCAGTTTTCAAAAGTTTGTTATCTTTGCACACGAGCATTTTGTGGTGTTATTCAAGAATGATCAGAACAGTTTTTCTTCTTCGAACAAGCTGAATTACATCACGTTATGTTACAATCTGACAAAACTAAGTTTGACAGTCAGAACTACTTTTTATAGCCATTATGAGGGGTTACTGTAAATACTTTTTTGAGCGACAACATTCTGTTAAATAATCTTATCAACCTCATATTTTTTTTTTTTGGGGGGGGTCACTGTATAGAGAGAGAGAGAGAGAGAGAAAGAGAGAATGCACAGAGCTGACAAATGCTCCCTCTTTCTCATATGCACAGTCACACAGAATGGTAATGAAATCCAGATCCTCCTTAGGGAAGCAAACATTGCTTTACACAAAATACTTTGTCCTGAATGTTTATTATGCTTGCCGAGGCTTCCCACTCAGAGCTGGTGAGGGAAGGACGCTGCAGGCTGTGTGCGGTCAGGCCGACATTTCAATCACTGACACATTCTCTGTGCTTCTTATTATTGTGCTTTGTTATTATTATTATTATTATCCCTTCAGCCAAATCCTATCATTCCAGTGTTCAGCCAATGCTGTAGCTGATTCCCATCTTTACTCCTTTTATTTGTCAGTTTTGATATTCTGCCCTGCAACTTTTGTTTGTCAGTGTGTCTTCCATTTCTTTTATGTAGTGCTTTTCTACTCTATGTTCTAAGCACTTTATACAACTTGCCTCATTCATCCATTCACACAAGCACACAACCCTCTTCTTGCCAAAACGCTTTTCTATCTAGTGAACACATTGGAGAGCTTGCTCGGCTTCAGTAAAGTGGCTACTTTGGCACGCAGGCGGGATCAAACCACCAACTTTCCAATTAGTAGATGACCTGCTCTACCTCCTGAGCTATAGCCACCCTGTCCATCCACTTGGGTGGTGGACATCCTGTGGACTCTAAATACCTATGTCAGAGGGGAGATCCTGTCTTTCAGCGTCAGGATCCTGAGCCCAGAGAACACACACACACACACATATCTCTGGCCTCTCACTCAGCAGCCCACCACCCTCCAATCATGCCTTGCCCTGCTGTATTATTACAGGTGGAGTGTCGGTTGCCACCAGCCGGACTTTCCTACCAACATCTCTCCTCAGCTCAGGATGGCTGCTGCAGAGAAAAAGTGAGTTTGTGTGTATATATATGTGTGTGTGTGTGTGTGTGTGTGTGTGTGTGTGTGAGAGATAGACGTTATACCATTAATGAGTGTTTACAAGTTCAGTATGAATGGATGCTGTATATATCATAAGAGTCTACGTTGTACAAGCATGGTCTTTATTGAAAGAGACACGAGTATAAAAGAGGGATAAATTAGGAAGGTGAGGGAAGATGGGGAGGAGGAGGGACATCAAGATAAAAAAACGTAAAGAGGATGCTGTGCACAACAAAAAAAAAGGAAAAAAGAAAAATGATTTAGGATGTGGCAGAAGACCAGCAACAGTAGGAGGTGCAGGGAACCCAGCAAGAATGAAAAATGAATCGTGATGATTTGCGATGAAAGCACAAAGTCTTCACTCGTCACCTGGACGGCTTCCCTTCCGGAGATCAGACCGCAGATTTTTTTTTTTTCTGCTTTTTCTCTGCTTCAGTTTAAGTAACACATACACACAAAATTACCACATTTACTAAACACAGTATGAAGTGATTAATATTAGGTTAATGATAAGGACTCAAAAATGTGTTACTATCAAACAGATGCTACAGATCCAACTTGTCTGATACCAAGTTAAAGCAGTAACCCGAGCTGCAGTAACACAGTGGGTCTCTAGCCTCCACCACACATAATATTTATTTTTTAAATATTAAGTCAAAGACAATATATACAAAATAAGAAAATCAGAGGGTATCCATAGGCTGAAAGTTCAACATTAACGGTTTTTCACTCCTATCTTTGCATTTCTTTTCAGGCAAAACTATATGCAATAAGAAAGATGGAAAGAATTGAATAAAAACATACTTTTAGCATACATTGGCTTGAAATTGGCCTTGTTTAATGATATTTTACATTCATAATCACTTTGTCTTTTTTGTTTAAATCATTGGAATTCAGATTTTCTTTTATAAATATGTCACCATAGCTATTTTTTTCATTGCACAACTACATTGTTTTCATTTAAATTGTTTAATGAAATGTGATTAAGCTCATGTCTCATCACAAGTTCAATGTCTTTGGGCCAGAGAAAGCAACAGCATCAGTTGACGCTTTGATCCAAAGTGCATTACATATAAAGCAGACCACAGAATGGGTTTCTGAGTCAGTATGTGACCTGAGGAGGGTCTTGATGCACTGTCAACCCAGCTTTAGTATCCAGTCTGGGGACACTGTCGCTTTATTCAGTTTTATGACTTGTACTATTTCAGTTTTCTGCTTATATGCTAAATAATCAAATTAAAACAGAAAATGTGGAACCAGGTAGCTCATTTTTTACTCCGAGGGGCCCAGAATAGGTTAATGTGTGTGTGTGGGATTTATTATTGGTGAATTCTGCAGGCATTAAATTTGTGTCAGTTTGTGTCTACCATGCTGATTGGCGCTGCATGTGGTTTTACCCAGATAATTTATTTATGAGAGTCAAAGAAGCAAAAAGCAGAGGAACTTCTCTCTTTTAGAAAAAAAAAATAAAAGTGGAGGAGGCAGAGAGAAGGAAGAGAGGACCGACCTCTACTGGGTGGCCATGAAACAGGAGCTGAAGATTTCTGCACACACACACACACGCACACACACACACACACTCATCAGCAGGCATACAAACCCATCTTACTGTTTGTTCCACCAAGCCAGATCTCCCATCACCCAGGCATGAGAGAACATACCGACCCAGGTTCGTAAATCTGATGCACCAAAGAGCTCGGCCTCAGTGCCTCGGGAAATAATAATGAATATGGAATGATAGTCTGTATTTTGTGCTGCAAACACAACCAGATGCAAAAGGTGGATGGGAAAAAAAATCAAGAGCAGATGTTTGAGAAACAAGCGGTCTCAGGGACTGTGAGCAGCCAGTGTGCCCTGCAAACATAATGTAACCTTAGCCAGCGTGTAGAATAATCACTTATAGTATGTGTATCACCACTTTGTAATGAGGGAAGCTATAGAGGAGTTCTGCAGCTGCTCCCTTCAGTTGTTAAGGAACCAGGCAGACACAACAGCACCCAATTAACATAGAGATGTCAGACAATGAGGAAACCACATATGTCTGTCACATTTCTATAGCCTACTGTATATGTGGTTGTGGGAAAGTGTGTAATTGCATATCTTTCTCTTCCATAGGCTGCACAGGCACAGACATCCATATAGCTCAGCACAAGCAGCTGGTGCACATGGGCAAGAAGGTCCTGTGTTATTCTCAGTTGGAAGACTCAGTGGCTGACTTTTCTCATATATTGTACAGAAGTTTAACTTTTTTAAAAAATTATTTCCATAAGATCTCAATTTTATTAGAGCTAAGAGCTAATGAGGTTTTACTGTCAAAAACCACTCCACAAGTGAAAAAGCAAAGCACTGACAATATGGTTATAGCTCTCAGTGATGCTGAGCCCAGATTTTTGAAATGAAACTTTAACACACCAATAATAACAACAAAAAGTGTATTTTTTTCTAAGAGAAGGAAAAAGAAAAAAGTAGGCAGACTGAATTAAAACTGTTAGTTTTTAGTGGGGTTTTTTTTATATATAAGTAAGAGATTCTTGATATGTTGAGTAACTGGATGTGCACTTATTCACATCAAACCAATGGCTAATAAAATTAATTCCTCTTTCTTGCTTTGCTGGCTGACAGTAAAAAAACATTTAGTAATGAAAAGTGGTGTTAGGAAATAAAACTGTTTTTGAAAGAAAAGAAAAAAGTGAAAGAGAAACAGATGGTGGAAAGATGATGTTTTGAGATTAGAAACGACTAGAATCTAAATAAAAAAACATGAAAAAAGCAGCATGAAATAACATCATAATTAACTGTACTGGAATATTTCACCATGTTATGGTTAGGTAACACTTTATGATACAGCCATTGTCTAAGGGCGTAATACCCCTGTAATAAAGCACAACTTAAAATGACCAATGTAGTACTTAAAATTGCTTACAGAATAATGTGTGCCTCCTTTCCTGTAAACCTGAGGCTATGCAATACTTGCTCATGCACTACGTAAAATTACTTACGCATTACTTAAAATTACTTATAGTATAATTATTTCTTCATTTCCTGTAAAAGCCTGACTTGTTACCCCCTATTTGTAGATAAATATAACACATTTTAATTTTTAATAAAATACATTGAAATTCCATTTAATTACAGCTGTGGGCTGTATTATATATTATATGTAAGTGTTACCCATGATTAAGTCTTTTCTGTATTTGTACATATGCTTAAAATTTTATCTAGTTTATTTAATAGTTAACATTTTGGGTCCTCTTAACTTGGCCACTGTTCTGTGGAAGAACCTGCAGACAGTATTCGGTGATGGAAATATGCACATACCTCTCCCCCGACCAGTATCACTGGAGAAGAGTTCTGTTTATATTACAATTCTCAATGTCACTGGATCAGAGCATGGATAAAGTATAACCAGTGATTGAATGTAACCAAGTACTTTGGTGAAGTTGAGTTTTCATTTAGTATACTTCATTTAAGTATTCCTATGTTTTGCTGCTTTCTTCTTTACTCCCCTATTTTTTACTTAGGTAGGCCTACTAAAAATATATTTTGATACTCTTTTGTAGGCCTACTGTTGCTAAAGTAGTGAGATTATGATTTTTACCCCACCTGGTCACAGCAGATGGCTGCCCCTCCCTGAGCCTGGTTCTGCCAGAGGTTTCTTCCTGTTAAAAGGGAGTTTTTCCTTCCCACTGTCACTGTGCTTGCTCATAGGAGGTCATCAAATTGTTGGGATTTCTTTTTAATATTGCAGGGTCCTTACCTTACAATACAAAGCACCTTGAGGCGACTGTTGTTGTGAATTGGCATTATATAAATAAAACTTTTGCTACAGTTATTTAATACAACACAAGGTTTAAACTGTTGTTGGTGCCACTTTATATAATATTGTCTATATGAGGGCACAGGGCTGGACATGAACCTGAATGTTGTGCCCAGTGTTTTCCACACCAATTCTGAACTCTATTCACTTCTGATCAAATATTAGGTTCTTCTGTAGGCTCTCCCCCGTGGGTCCCCCGCCGTGGCACCTCATTTAAAAAATCCTGAAAACGCCCCTGACTCTGAAATGCGGTTGTTGCGTTTGTCCTTTCACAGCCGCCGTAGTTGTAACAATCAAAGATGGCGCTCCCCATGAGGAATAACTTAAAACATCTCTTCAGATTCATTCAGAAGTTAAACTCACCGAGAAGGTCGCTTTGCGCTGGACTTCGTCCGGAAATCAAGGTATGCTTTGCGACAAAGCCGTTTTATTCATTCATCAGCTCCGTGGGTGAAAAACTCACATTTATTAAACGCTGTTCTGACAAGAGTTTCATTGAAAACGATCCTGTCGGTGTTTATTTGGCGATCACAACTCACAGAGGGTCAGCTCATAAATGAGTCCACTGATCAACAGGTGCATTACGCGTGGAAGCAGATGAGGTGTGCTGTAAGCATTATGTCCGCTTTTAATCTCATACATGCAGTAAACATGCCCTCTGTGGTGCAGCGACAAACACTTACAGTCTAAATATTCATTATAAGCACAGTGGAGAACTCTGTGTAGGTGTATTCATGGCAGGAACAGCATTATCAGCTGGTCAGCCTCGCATATTTGCGATTTCGAGCCAGTCCGTCTCATGCATGTGCTCTTGTTCCAGGTCACACAACATATTCACAACTTTAAGTCACATAATGCATCGAAAAGGCGACACAGACCCACGTTAGGTCACGTTATTATCATCGTTTATTTCCCTCATCACAGATGGTATGTGCTTGTATTAGTCAGGTGCTCCTTGTTTCTTCTTTCTCCCTTTTAAAATAACTTTCTCATTAGGTGAATTAACATAAGCTCATCAGAACCTACACATCACTTTTATTCTTCTTCTGTAAATATGTGTGGCTTCGTTTAACCACATCACTGATTTCTAAAAAACTGAAAGTGAAGTATCAAAGTTTGTCAAGAAAAGGCCAGATTCTTTCTTGTGATTCTTTCTTTTCTGATTAGATGTTT
This sequence comes from Heterochromis multidens, assembly GCA_015108495.1. Classification (NCBI taxonomy): domain Eukaryota; kingdom Metazoa; phylum Chordata; class Actinopteri; order Cichliformes; family Cichlidae; genus Heterochromis; species Heterochromis multidens. The sequence continues at coordinate 8,558 of VUQS01001477.1, read as the reverse complement.
GCCTAAATAAATCAAGAGTTTTTGCTGGATGACTGTATTATATTTGGACAGGGTTCTTTTTTGGTCCGCTTATAAAGCTGATGCACTCAGAAGTTTGGCATAATTACTGTAGTTTAGAGGTTTTGTATATTTATTTTTCTAAGACTGGAATTAGAGATGCATGAATTGCAATTTTCTTCTTCAGATTTTTTTTTTTTTGGAAGTGTGACCTGCTGATACAGATTTCTGCCGATTCTGATTTTCTTTCGAAGAACTGTAACTGTCAGCATGTACAAGCAAAAAACTTTTCTTTAGTGCAAAATATTACTTTCATAATTAAAGAAATGATTAAACTTTACAGTTTCCTGTAAACTGCCTTAAGTTACAGGATCTTCTCTCACTTACTTCTCTCGCACCAGAAGATCATTAAGTCACTCCTGATCATCCCCCGATCGAAGCTTATTTCAAAAGGGGCTCGTGCCTTTGCTGCTGTTGTTGCACCAAAAACTCTGGAATGACCTCCCAAGTGACCTCAGACAAGCATCAGCTATCTAAGCTGAAGACCTGTCTTTTCTGTCAAGCTTTTGGAAACTGCTGATTTCTGGAACTGTGACTGTAGCTGGTTGCTGTTGGGTTATTTCATGTAAACCGTATGAATCTGTGCAGCATCAGTTTTTTAGGAACCTGTTTATTCTATTTTATTTTAGTGTAAAGCACTTTGGTTTTAAATGTGCTGTAGAAATAAAATTTACTTAAGTGCTTAAACAACTGAAAAAAGTGCTCTGCTACTGGCAAATGGTACAAATAATTAACTGAAAGTGAGTTGCTGTATGCCCACCTTTACCTGACACATTTGACCTTACCAAACAAAAGCAGGTGCAACAGATTTGTATAACAAAGCTAATGTCAGTAAATACATCATCTTCTAGTATGTTTATAACGTCACTAGATAACGGGACATCAGCCCATTTCTCTTTTTACTCTTCTCCACAATTTTCCTGTAACTGCTTTGATCCTTTGCTCATACCGAGGCTGCTGGCGTGTGGCTCGGAGCTCTGGTTAGCTTTGGCTTTCGCCACTTTTCCTTTGTTAGCTTCTTTAAAATATCCATGTTCAGCTGAGTGAGGGTGATTAAAGTGTCTGATTAGGTTTGTTGTTACCAGCGTTTTCACAGTGGTCCCCCCCATGGTTTACTTTGCCAAGCTGAGTATCTTCACTCATGGTAAAGAGCTCCCATGCTAACAACATGTTAGCGTGTGGCTGTAAGCGTGCATGTAGCTATTTGCTTGTGCTGCTGTGCACCTGTTGCACACGCATGAAACAGACCTACTCAGACATATTTGTGGCTGACCAGCCGGTCACCGGTCTAGGCCAATAATACTGAAAATCATCCAATTCCAGTTCCTGGTTGATGGATTGGTGCACCTCTAACTGAAATATTGCAAAAAGTGTAAAAAGTGCTGACAATCCTCTTGGCAAAACCATAAAATGATACTCCTTTACTTGGAGTTATTATGTTTGTTCTTATGCAGAAGTCTTTTTAGTGATCTAAAAAGAAAGGGCAATTATGTTGTTCAGTTGTTTAAGGGCACCCCTGCTTTTTGCTGCATTGTAAAACGTGAGACAAAAATCTAGTTGAAGGATGAAAACAAAGATAGATGGTATTAAATTCAGGTTCCAGTATATATTCTCACTGGCACAAGCTGCAGCCTTACAGATACATATAAAAACCAACTCTTTAAACTATTGAAATGTAAATGGAAAGTTTCTTTGGGGCTAAACAGTTGATTCAACTTAATAACTTGTTTATTACTATTATTATTATTATTTTATTTAGTTTAATTAACTCAATTAGTTGTACAATTTCACAACTCATACTTTGACCCATTCTGGCAAATGACAGGAATTCTGGAAATCAATCTAAGGTGAGGCTGGCAAATAGCTAATGTGTATCTGGTTAACTGCTGACGATGTGGGGAAATGTTCTTGTCTGTTTTGAACTCTGAACATCTAATTACACCTTATGTTTATTGTTTTCTGTGCAAGAATTCAGTCATCCTTTCATCATTCCTCCTTTTGCAGATTGGTGAAATGCTGCTAATCTTTAGCAAATATGCAGGAGAACAAAGTTGTTTTTAGGATTAGTCAATTTTTATTGGTGTTTAACGGGCCCGTCAAAATTTTTGTTACTTTTTTATGCTTTATGAAAAGGTAAAATGTATATGAGCAAACTCTCAGCAGGAAATTGATGACAGCTGCATTTAGTTTGGCTGTAGAAAGTGTTTTCAGAGACCTAAAACCGCAACTACTGATTTTGATTTTTGCTGTCATTTGCTCAGAATCCAGTCAGGAAACCTGTCAACTATCATTCTGATGGCTTAACGTCTGGGGACAATGAGGAGTATATCAGAGCTTGTGGGGGCTGAAATTTAATCCTAGACTTTCTTTTGAGTCAGTTTACAGTCAGACTATTAATGTATGCAAATGAATAAAAGCCAAATTATCATGTGACAATTGCTGATGGTTTTGAGATTGCATTTTGATTTTTGCTTTCCACACGGACTGTTTATCTCCATGTAACCATCACCCGTTCAAATATGATTGGTGACTACAGCCATAAACCAGAATGTTTATGTAAAGATTTAAAATACAGATTTAAAGTAAACATGACCTCACCCAATCCCTGTTAGAAAGGCATTCTGGGAAAGGGAGGAAGCAAATTGAGATTGAATTAAATAAAGCAAAACATGGCTCCACATAAACAAATGTTCAGCATCTCATCACATGAAATAAATGTCACACAGTCTGGCTTACATTTATATAAACCTGTGATCTCACAGCTTTTAAATTTTTTCTTATCAAGAGTAATTTAGTGCCTTTTTCGGGAGTTTAAGTTAAACTTTTTTGAAGATTTTCTGTGATGCAACACATCAGTATTTGTTCCTTTCATCTGGGGCTCGTCTGACTTGAGTTTGTTTTGTGCACTTTATTTTCCTAGTCTGGCATGTGACATCACATCCTCAGTAGCACTCCTTAAGTGTACCTTTTTACTTCAGTGGATTCAAGAAACGCACCTAATATAAGTCAGCTTAGGGTTTTCTATCATTGTACAGCTGCCCTCGAGAAGCAAATGATGTGTTAAGGCAAACAGCGAGTCCCCTGGCACATGTAAAAACAACCAGTTTGTTTCAGTGTAACAACAATGCTAAATATTGAGTTGTTCTGGCATTACTGTGCACCTTGAAACCTCACCCATCTGCCCAGAACTCTGCTGCTGGTTGATGTACGAGCTGTAATACAGAATCCGCGTTCACTGCCATCTCGTCTGTATTTTGTTAAGCCAAAGTCTCTGGAGGGGCCGGAGAGGTGTGCGACGAGAGGGGAGGAAGGGGTGGAAAGTGGGGGACTCGGAAAGCATCACAGCAGTGCTTCATTACCAGCAATAACATCAGAAATGAAGTGTTGGTTTTCATTTGTTTTAATTTTCTCCAAATGTGGACGGCTGAGTGCAAACACGAGCATGCTCACAATGCTCCGAGGTGTGATGTGCGTCAAACAAGATGCTCTTTTAGAGGTTTTTCTGCACTGTAAAAAGTCAGTGAGCCTCAACGGACTGACACAAAGATGAAGTGTGACCATTTGTCAGATGCTTTTGATTTGGAGAGAAATGTTTGTCGGCTGTGGTTTGCTTTTTAAATATTGGTCTCCTAGTTCACCATTAATGGCTGTTTGCAAATATCAGTAAGGGAATATAATTTAATTTGCCAACACCAAGGTCCAAAATGAACTAGCTATCTTTGGTGGGGAGAGACGTTGCAGGTGAAGGGTATAAACTGTCTTAGAACGCAGTTGTAGTGTGTAATTAGTGTATCAATTTTGAAATTATTGCAGGGATGCGGAACAACTATTTTACAGATGAAAATAGGACACTACACAGCCTGTGTCTATCCTGGGACAGGATGTTGATGAACTGGAAGACCATCACAGAGGCTGTATACAAAAAGGGGTAAGAGCGGGCTTTCTATCCTAAGGAAGCTGAGATCCTTCAATATGTGCAACAAAATGATGACGACTGTCTGTCAGTCAGTACTTTGCTGTGGACTGCTGGGGGAGCAGCACTGGAGCTCTGCGAAGACACCAGCAGAATAAAGTGATCAGGAAGGCTGGCTCTGTGATTGGCTGCAAACTGGACGCTTCTGCAGCTGTGGTGGAGAGGAGGTCACTTAACAAACTGTTAACCATCATATAATCCTGACTGCCCTCTGCAACACTTGCTGTTAGAGAAACTTTCTCTAACAGACTCATGCTGTATGTCTCTACAATGTAACAGATCTAACAGGGAATCATTCATTTCATCCCTGCACTGTTACACTAAACCATTTTAATGTCATCTTTGTTTTTTACTGCTATTAGTAAGCTATTTTCATTCTGTTATTTTGCTACTTTTTAAATGATTATATGATATTATAGGTTGTGTTCAAAGTTTTGGCTGCTGTAACACAAGATTTTCCCAACTTTTGGAATAAGTAAAGTATATCTTGTTTTGTTTTTTTCTTAACCAGGGAGAGGGAGAGGATCTAATAAAGCAAGCTATTGTGTTGCACTATGGGAAATGGTGGCACTCTTGTATGATATAGGATTTTTAAGAGCGATACAGGTAATCGGTGATTTAAAAATCCAAAATATTGGCCGATATTTTTTTTGTTTTTCTTTCAGGCACATGAAACAAACAGATTTTGCTAACATTTGTTATGTGTAGTTATTTATGAGTCCTTCCTAAGATAATATGACAATGCAGTTTAAAAGTAACCTTGTATTACTATCGCAAGTCGTGGATTACTTGTTTACGCTCTGGCCGACTGCTTGGATCAGCTGGTTGTCGTGTTTGTGGTGTTCCAAACACGTACTGCCAACAGGGAAGCTGCAGAGTGCCCTCTGTTGGACAAACTATGCAACGTCAACAGTCATAACATGGTTAAAGGGTGTTCCTCCCTTTGCATTTTAAATGTTCTTTTATCGCCCGTAAAAAATGCTGATATTGATAATATCGGCCCGCTGATATATTGGTGGAGCTCTACAAGCCACCTGTTCCGAAAGAAACGTCTTCAAATACTTAGAACCAGCAGGTAAAAAAAAAATGACATATTTGTTTATCTGTTTAGTTTATATGTGTCTTAATTAAATAAAAACAAGCCTTAAGTCATTTTTAATGCAGTATATATCATCTTACACTAGCTTTTAGAAGTGCTGCAAATATAGGGCTTCTGGTTTGTTTTCTCTTCTAAATGTTGTTCTCTGTTCCTGTTGATATCTTCTTCCCAGTAAATTCCCAGTAAAAATAAGCAAATCTTTATTTTGACCAAATATATAGTTGATCAAAGTTAAAAAAAAAAAAAAAAAATCTTTTTATTTTAA
>VUQS01001476.1:8045-30554 GCA_015108495.1 Heterochromis multidens | reverse complement strand
GGCTACAGCAGAAAAAAGTGAAGGTTCTGGAGTGGCCATCTCAGTCTCCTGACCTCAATATCATTGAGCCACTTTGGGAAGATCTCAAATGTGCAGTTCACGCAAGACAGCCCAAGAATTTAGAGGAACTGGAGGCATTTTGCCAAGAAGAATGGGCAGCTTTACCATCTGAGAAAATAAAGTGCCTCATCTACAACTACCACAAAAGACTTCAAGCTGTCATTGATGTTAAAGGAGGCAATACATGGTATTAAGAACTAGGGTATGTAAACTTTTGATCAGGGTCATTTGGATAGTTTCTGTTGTCATTATGATTTAAAAAGGGCAAACACAACTGTCTGATAATAAATGGCTTCACCCAACCACTAACCATGAGTGAAAGAAAAGTTTTTGTATTATCATTCATATTCTCTGAAAAATGAGCAAAAAAATCACAAATTCTGCCAGAGTATGTAAACTTATGAGCACAACTGTGTATGTAAGTGTGTGTGTGTATGTAAGTGTGTGTGTGTGTGTGTGTGTATACAATAGCATTGCAAAATCATGAAGTATTTACTAAGTTACTTTTAATAGTAATGACCAGATGCCGTTTGTAAAATATACTACATAACAGTAAAATCCTGGTAATAGGAGGAAAGATGTACCATGGTGAACATAAAGTCTGCCACAATTAACTTCTTGCACAACAGTAGCCATATAGATAAATGAAATCCTGAGAGCTGCTTCAGAAATATAACTTGATTTGTAACTGATATCTCAGATCTTTATCATGACTCGATCTATTTTTGTGCTGAGCTTTTGTGGTGAGGTTAGAGCCTAAATAAGTTGCATACATACTATTATTCTAATGTGCATTGTTTAAATTGAAGTAGCAAAAAATTGGCATCTTGCATTAATTATGAGAAAGTTGATCTGGTACTATAAACTGAGACCAAACCTTTGTAATGTGTATGAGACCCTGGGGAGAGTTTGGAGGCGATACTTAGGCTTTTTGTCTTTGTCAAATGTGTCGTCAGCTCACTATTTTCTAAACTGTACTCTCACGTATTTAACACTGACTTATTTCTAAGCCCTCATTCTTTCGATGTAACAGAATGCCAGCTAGATTCCGGTCACGGGGTAATAATGTTGCTCTTGAATGTCGGAACACTGCAGTGTTAGCACAATCAGAAGCAATAATATTATACTTCTAAAGGACAATATAGTAGTGGAGAAGAAGTTAAGACAGTTAAGATGCCAGGGAAAATGCAAAATGAAAGTGTTTCCTCAGATATCTCTTTGACATATTTTAAAAGTATTTACAATAACCCAAATACATGATAATATTTGTCAATTTTATATATATATATTATTATTATATTATATTTGGATAGGCTTGAGCCCAGCAGTGACTGATTAGTGTGATTAGCAAAGTGCATTAAATAGGATGACAAATTTGGCTAGCTTAAACAGGCTTAAAATATAATGTACACACTTGTAAAACTGAATAGCTGACTCCTTAGGGTCACACACACCTGTCAGTCAAAGCAGCCCTGCCCTTAATTATAACTTATATAAAATAACCTAAGTCTTAACATAGTTTAAATGGGAAAAAAAAAACTCTGTAGTTGTCATAAACAACTAGAGATAGCTGTAGTTACACAAAAGAGCTCAAAGTTGAAGACAAAATGATGGTGCTTTTATATGTGACTGTTTTGAGACAAAATTAAAGCTTCATCTGCTTAATCATAAATGTGTTTATCATTCAAAGGAGGTGTCAGTGTCAGCTGTCTTCTTTGGATATACCTGGCCATGAAGGGATCAAAGGCTATTCACAAAAATTTGGCTTTTGAGGGGATTTTAAATGCAACAGTAAAAGATGTTAAACCTTGGTTTAAACAACCTCAGTGAGTACTAGCTCTATTTGGATACTTCATATCATTAGTATTCTTATGATGACGCCAAACATCACGTTTATATTTAGGAATCATCAAAGTAATACTAAATGAGTTCAACATATACTATGAAACTCAGTTACAAACAATGTATACTTCTGTTATACTGAACACTGTATTAAACCAAACAATAAGAAAAATAATGAAGCAATATCATCTTGGAGTATATATGTTACTTTATAAAAAGGACTGTGTTAGAGTAAAGGAGAGGATAAATGGGATGTCAATGTAATAGTTAGTGCAGAGAAAGAAAAAGATCAACGTTTACTATGTATTTACATTCAGTTCTGAAATGATGTGCAATTTAGTATTTAGAATGAAATTCAAGGGGGTGTTTCACAAAAAGCTCTTCTCTTCTTTGTTCAGTTTGGATCCAAAGGTTTATCACATCTTCAGGTTGTTAAATTGATTGGCATGCCTTTCCTGGGGTTTGGGAATGTTTAATTATTATCTGGACAGATGAGGCTATGTGAGCAGGTGCTCTTGGCTGAGAGGTATCATGACAATATTCTGCACCATATTCTAGTTTTCTTGGGCCATAGAATTCTTGGTGGTCTGCCACTATAAGGTAATGTATATTCGGGTGGGGTGAGAAAGTGTTGGCCTTTTTTCTAATGCTACAGTAATACTAGGGAAAACAGTGGCTGGAGACCACACCACAACCAAAATTATTGCAGCTGTGTGCAATGAACTCGTAATCTTGGCGCCTTTGAAATGTTTGCTTCAAAGATGGGTTAGACCAGGTCTGCGACCACTTAAAATTAGTTGCTGTCTTTGGTGCATCAAGACAGCGATAAAATGGCAAAGCAGAGTCAGTCTGCTATCAATTTGCAATTGAATGGGGTCAAGTTGGCCATAACATGCAACCTGTTTGAGATAAAACATTGATTAACTCTGATAAATCAGCAAAAACCACAAGTCTGTTGTAGTCTGTTGCCATCTGCACAGAAATTCACATTAAACAGAAATTAATTCTGGATTACAGTCAGAGTCCAGCCAGAACCACATAGATTTGAAACAGAAATTCAGAAATCCACAAAAGGTGATGTAGATACCACAGGATGGCAATTTAATTGCAAAATGACATTGGCGTTCAGCAGTCTTATTTTTATATAGGAATAAAACCAGAATACAACCAGTTGGCAACCAGTTGACTTGAATCCCCTATTTCAAAGTGATCACAGACGAGTTGCACTCATCAGTGAGACTGACTCAGATATATTGCAAAGTGCTGACAATCTGTCTCCTTTTATAAATTAGATGGCAGAGCTTTGCCAATGTGTCTGAGAGTGTTTGTAGTTAGTCGGCCCATGATTGTTTGGATACAGGTTGCCTCCCACTAGGTGACCTTGCAATTGAAACTGGTTACCACAACTACTTGCAATTGGTTCCCAAATATGAAAAAAATTCAATGCAGTCACCGGACAACCATAGATGTTTTGTAGTTGCAAGGAGGATGCCGTCCTATTTTTACTCTGGAGAAGTCTTTGCATTTATCATAAAAAAATAAAATTATTTTATTGGAATTGTGCCCAGTTGGAAGCAATCTATAAATATAATATCTTAAACTTGATCAAATTCTGACCATCTTTTAGTCTAACCCCTATCCATTCTCCAAAATATTTAACTGTGAAATATATAACCTGAAAGAGAGTCATAAGTCATAAGGGCTTTTTTGTTACTTTGTAAGGGATGTGGTAAAGCGTGATTCTGTATGCTGTGGATTGGATCATTCAGGTTTAAAACACTCATTGGTTTGGATGAAAATTAAATCATGAAGTACATAGCTGGACCAACCTAGTGACATGGAGTTTGTATTCAAATAGTGGTATATCTGGTTCCAAAATAACTACTGACCATGTTTTGGGCCTTTACAGTTTGCTGGTGTTTTAACATCCTTTCTTGGGTTCTCAGCCTCTCTCAGCACATATGTTCCCAACATCCTTTGCCTGATCCCTGTGTCAATAAGATTTCCTTCCACTTGTCCTGTTCTCCAGCTTCTCTCACCAGTGGCTTAGAAATTATGATTGCTTGTTGTACTGTGACTTTCCCAGCCACTGCCTTTCAGTCACCTACACACACACTTTTCTATTTTAGCATCAGGTCCCTTGCCTCCTCTGCTTTCTCTGTCTATACCCCCCAGTTTTTTGCTTCCTCTTGCTCTTCCCCTCCTTCCTCCACTCACTTCAGTGCTCTTTACAATATGTCGCTGCAGATCTACCTCACCTTTAATATTTCAATATAATGTCAATGAAGGGTGGTGTAGGACCCAGGGGATTGACTGGCGGAAGCCTCTTCTGTCTTTTTCTCCTATTCTGGGTCTCCCTTTTGCGTCAAGACAAGAGGCTAAACAAACAGCCACAACTAGTAATTATTGCAGACAATGTAGAGGAGCGATTCATTCCTGTTTAGTTGTTTTTAGGTAGCTGAGGACAAAAAGTTATAGATTCTGCCACTTGAGTTGTTGTTAAAGAAACTACAAAGTAACAAATGCATAAAAATATCTGCAAAATTCAGTAAAGTTATATTTACAGTGATTAGAATGCTAAAATCAGTGTATAATAAAAAGTGCATTATACTTAATATCGCTTATCTTTTTTTTTGCAACAATATAATGGAATTGGTCAGTAGATCTAGCACTTTAGTTCATACTTGCAGTGCTCAACAATTTTTAATATTTGTAATTATGTGTGTGTAACATTTATGACCCTATGAATAAATAAACCCTAATGACTGGTGTTTTCAAAATAATACTGACCATATGGAATGTTTATCATCAGGTATATTAGCACAAAGACATTTATGGTTCCCAGATGACAAATTCAAATTACTGAGTTGATGCCCCAACTAATCCTGCAGAACCCCCAGCTGGTTGACTGATTGGTTCAGAATAAAATGTTGCAATGTAATGGAAGGTCATTAAATGTGGTACAAACACACATATTTTAGAGGGGGGTTCTAATGACTGATAATGCCCTTGGTAAAAATTTTTCCATTGCTTTGTTTTATGACCACACCTGCAAATATAGTGACATTCCCATCAGCCTCAGTGATGCTGTGCATATCCCTGTTTAGTAAGTGTTAGCCTACAAATATGCTGACCTAAATATAAGTAAACAGAGAAAACATTATACCTTGAACCTTATAGATTTATAAAGTATCTCCAAGGGCCAAGCTATAATTTATTTTTAATTTATTTAAATTTATTTTATTTTAATCCCAAAAGGCAACAGTAAAGCAGAACATTAAGCATCCATTCTCCATCTTCTCTCAAAAAATAAAACCAAACCACCTCCACATTTCACATATCTATGAATAAATGCCAGTTATGAAGCAAAATTGATATTTGTCAGGCTTATCTGAGGCATCTTTGAGCTAAATGTGGGTAAATCTTATTGAGGACACTCCTGATAACAGAGTATATCTACAATAGATGACTAAGCACCTTGACTAAAGAGCATATTTTCTTTCCCATCATTATCACCCATCGACTTGTCTCATTATTAGGTTAGTGTAAAAATCATATTGTATCAGGGTTTTAACTTATTTTTATAGTAGATTTGCCAGCAGTACAGTATAGTATTGTAACCAGATTTGAAGAACCTGTACGAGGATTCGGAGTTAGTTTGCAGTTGTCACTAGGGCACATTATCCTTACAGAGATGCAGAAAATGTATGTACAGTATATGTGTATGTACAACAGAGAAAGGGAAATAGAGAGAAAGGCAGTATATTTAAGTGAGACAATTCTTCAGTGTCCAATATTCGAACATGGCTGAGGATAACGGTTAGTGCTGCAGCCTTTGACGGCCTTTCTTAATCCAGAAGACAAGAGGTGCGGATTAATCATAGAGGGACTCTATCTTAGCGATAGGTCAAGTATGTTTGGTAGGCATTAGCAGGGTGTGGAGTATTAATACACAAGGTTGAAGAAACTGTGATCAATTTAGCAGATGTGCTTCTAATGGGCTTCTATAGGTTTGGAGTATTAAAGGCAAACAAACAATATTGTTCATGAGAAATGTAGCTGTGTTTTTCAGCCTTAGTGTTTACTGTTCACAATTCTTAATGCCACATAAGAGCTGTATAAAGTCACTGCATCAGCATTTCCTGATGCTATTAAAGTACATAGTAGAGTTCAGCTGTTGAAGCATGCGGTGGTTGGTGTTATTGTGTAGCAGATGAAGGGAACTGTGTTGGGTAGGTTCTTTACCATACCTTGCAACTACAGACTTGCAGTGAGTCTAGAGTCTGTGGTTAACTCTGGAGAAGAAAGGCGATACCTCTGTCGCCTTCCCTTAAGTTCATTCAGACATGAGCTTGATCAATGCTTTGGCTCTGTATAGACTGGAAGCGGTGTACTTAGGCGTCACTGCACTCGTTTGTGTAGACTGTCCCCCCATCACTCCTACCCTGCACCAGTCCAATCACACTTCTGAGACTTTTAAATGAAGAGTTAAAAGACTCACTGATTCCTCGTAATGGTGTGCTGCTACTTATTGTTTGTTAGTTATTCTAAGTGGTTGTTGTATCCTTTGTCTTGATTTTTTTCTTCCACAGTCTGTCCAAACAGCATTGTTCTTTCTGCTCCAGTGTGTGACCTCAACGACAAGATAAACAGCAACTACCTCACCAGCCACAGTCACTCAATTGTTAAGTGATCAAGCATCAGGATGACATCATTATGGACTGAAATATTAGCCAAGCCTGTGCTATCTGCCCAGTCCCACATTCCTGTCACTTTTCCCTGGCCCCTGTTTGCATATTCATTGACGGTGTAATCTCCTTGACGTGTACCCAAGGGAATTGGGAGGATAACCTGAAGAGTTCATCTGTGCCTATGTTTATCTCGGCCGCTGCATGGGGGGTGGGTGTTAGGGTGCAGTGCAGGTGAGCCAGGGCTCAACTGGGTGTGTGCATACATGATTTATGTGGCTTATACACAGAAAGGGGAGATAGAGACGACCTTCTTTGCAGTCAGAGCCAAAGCTCTTTCACTACATGTTGGAATGCACTTGATTACTCCAGGCATGATCATATTACAGAAAAGAAATGTCACCTTACAACATACAGCTTAAGATGTTGGGTGTGTTGCCTTTAAAAATACAGTGAGTGTTTCTTTTTTATAGTCTTGCATTTTTTGCCTGTACTTGAAAGTGGCTCTGCATTGAGAAAAGGTCTGCATTTTTTTTAATCTACAGAAATGTTCATTTTGCTGCCATCTGTTTTTGATTGACAGAACAGAAATTCAGTTCATAACCAGTTCATGACCAGTTTTACTTTTGCTCGTAAACCTCAGCTGCCAAGGATGCAAGACATTTTTTTTCATTTAAGGATGTAACATCATCAAGTCAGGAAATATGAAAGCATGAGGTGACACTGAAGACTGCATTATTAGAGTATGAAGTGCCAGTGCTGAAGTGCAAAGTAACAAAGCTTCAAACATTTGCAACAAATTTACTTCAGAAAAAGAGAGAAAACAAAACAGGTTCATAAATCACATGGTTTAAATGGAAAGTGTTTTAAGAGGTTTGTTGGAGGATGTCTGCAAGAGCAGAACAGTAATTATATGTCTCCTATAGTTGCTTTAGAATACCCTCTAACCAAATTTAATATACTGCACATGAGCTTGTAATGGGGCTCCTGGTGCTCGCAGCGCTCGCATGTGGTTTTACAAAATGAACATGTTTCCAGTTGCTCCCTTTGCCCTTTGGTTCACTTTGACAGTTCAGTGTAAAATGAATTCTGTGCTTAGCTGTGAGCACTTTTTAATCCATGGAAAAAAGAGACAATGCATAGTAAAGGTTGCATTTAGCTGTTTTGTTGGAAACCTTGTACATAAATTCTATTGTTATGATTGATTTTGTGTTTTCAGTGGCATACAGGTCATTGCAAAACATTTTGAACCTGTTATCTTACAGGCTTTAATTTTGCTCTGTGTTTCTGATCAGCCAAGATAAATGAAGTGTTGTATAGCATGTACTACATACACACTGGGGGTAGGGACTGCTCACTTTGCGGCCTTAAATGTGCTTAAATCAGTGTTCAATTCACTTTGCTACAATCATAGTTCCTTTACATTTCCCTTACCTTTAGCTTGAATCTTATTAAGTACATTAAGCCATACAATGATATGTTGAGATGAATGTGGATGACAGCTAATTAGTGCATATTAAAGCCCTCCTGCTTCTTGACTGCACATTCTAAGAGAAATGTGTGGACAAAGAAGAAATAATTTACCTGTCCTTATTAAGACTGAAGTAATCACCCGTTGGCTATAAAACACATTGGTTCCACTGTATGATATACAGTTGTTTATATGACAGGTCTGTCACAGCTGTCAAATATAGGCCATGTAAAGCCTCGACAACATGACTACAGAAGCAGCATGTTTCCTTAGACAAGATTGCTCTGTGGAGGTGGCAAGTGACATGTTTATCCTTAATTTATTGGCAAATGTGTCTGTGTATATTCATTTACATTCCTTGCTGGGAAACAGCTGCTGTTAGTAGGGGTATACTATAAATGGACAGTGTGTGATCTTACTACTTCAAAGGATTGGCATACTAGTAATTTGCCACATGTTTTTGAGTTGCTTTCCCCTGAGTCCAAAGATTACAAACCATGCATACATGATACAAACATAAAACAACACAGCTTCACTCTGCAAATCTGTTTGTGATTGCAGTCTAATCAAATAGGACGCTTCAACCACCTCCAACACCTAATGATTATTTGCCAATCAGGTGTCAGTAAAAGGAGCTACTCTGCTGTCAAGTTTATTTACTTCAGTCATGGTGAAGATGAAGCGCAGTGATGTTTCCAGCACGCTAATCTAGTTTATTAATGACCCTGCCCCCAGAACTGCACTGACCATAGAAAAGAGGTGGGCAAATAAAAGGCAGAAAACAACTTTCAGAGGAGTTGAAGAAGTACTTTCTGGGAAGAACGGCATCTATTGACAACTTTGTATTTGAGAATGACTGTATTAGTAGGCTGCCATGTTGCCCACTGCAAGCGAGACATGTATTGCCTACATTTTTTAAATACACCTTTGTCATTCATCAATAGGCTATATGTGAGTTTTCAGAGCAGATGGCATAACTTTTCAGTGACACTCCTGTGGACATGGAGATGGAGATTATAACCCTCCTAAACAATGCACAGATAAAATGCCTAGTTAAAATAAAACTGCATTCATAACACTAAAATCTTCACCACTCAAACTATGTGGTCTGTTTGGGTCTAAATATCTTTGTAGATCTTTTTCTGACATTAATGTCACATGAATGAACATGAGTGAACCTGTATACAAAATGAGAGGGGTTTTTTTTTAATCTTTTTTTTTAACAGAATATGTAAATAAATGTACACTGTTGTATAAGACTGGGTTGCTCTTACTGACATTTATTTTTCAAAATTACTTGTCAGAGGAAAAGGTCTAAATCTCCTGTCAGTGAGTATGTTTACATTCACACTTGTGGCCCTGTTATAGTCTTATCATGGTTATATCCAAGGGATATATTGGGATTTGTAATGTGGGGGTCCTCTGAGGATTCAGGGTTGCCATGGGTGTGACATGCATACAGCATCAGCAACAGTGACAGGCAAAATATTCCTACATACAAAGCTCTACATTTGAAACAAATTATTTATAGATATTAAAGATCAGGCTTATGATTGATATCATTTGACAGACTGTACAGAAACTGATTTGTGCTGACAATGCTCTGCTCTGAATATGAAGTGTGAAAAACAAGCAGATGATGAAAATAAAACCTTTCTGTAATTTCACTTCCCAGTTTATCCGTATCAAATATACAGAAAATAGGAGTGAATTAACAGCATGAACCAGACTTTATAGTAATTACATTCAAAAGGGATTAATTTCCTTTCTACAATATCAACACATATGGAGACAAAAAATGAATGAGGAAATGATCAAACTAGCTTGCAATAGCTAGCCATGATGTAATTTGGCTTGGCCTTATGTTCTTCTCAAGCCATGTTAGCTAGATTGACAACTTTATAATATTTTTTTATACGGTATCTCAAGTAGAACCACATTACATCTTGTAAATAGTCTTTAATTTTTAAAAAAAAGAACCATATGGCGTTTAAGCAGAATATCAGCCCTATTTAGGTTCAGCTATAAAACAAAAATGTGTAGGTTTCTGGCCTTTTTCTCCTTGTACCTTGCCATCTCTCTATTCATCCCATCTGCATCTGAATGATAAAGGCTCTGCTTTTAGGGAAACCCATTATCTTTTGAAGGGAAAGCCAGCGAAACATCCAGTACTGGCAAGTTGCTGAATTTTTACTCCACTGCTGACGTAACGATACACATAAAAATGTATTTTAGAAAGTGTTTGTATCATTAAGACTGCAAATTGTAAGTACACTGTATATATACATTGGTAAAGAGGGATGCAGTGAGGCTTAACATGCTGACTTTAAAGAACCATACCATCTGTAAAGCAGTATATTTAACTTTCTGTACTGGGGTAGCGGTAGTATCTGATATTGTGTCATTTGAGAATGTCCTGAATGTTCTGACAAACCCACTTCAAGATACTTCTGGTTTGCAACATATTATAAGATGGAGATCCCTAACTGGAGAATTTAATGTGATGCCAAGTCATGTTCCTGAGACCTTGTTGCCATTCTAAATGGCTTCTCTTCTCTATTTATACACTGTTGTCCCGCTGGCAGCACCTGCCTTTGTCCACACACCATGTCAATTTAATAAGGGACGCATAAACAGCCTTCTACTATTCAGCAGCATGAGACTGACTTCATGTAAGCATGTTCTTGATTTATATTCACAGTCACACTCAGGCCCACAGGCTTTTTTATAAATTTGGTCAAATGGGTTGGCAGAGTGAACTTGTATTTACGTAGGCCGTCGTTTAGCCACGAGGTCAGGGCTTTGATCACTGCAAGTTTTTCTGTTGACAACTCACTATAAGTCACTTTGTTTGGAGGTGTCAGCTAAACCCGTGGAACTTCAATAATATAAGTTTGCTCATTATAATTTACACCTCGGCTTAAATTCAACTCTCTCTCTGTCTAAAATTTAATGTTTGTAGTCTTCCCTGTTCATTCACCAATCTGTGCACATGGTTAAAGCTTTATGAGGAAAACAGAGTTCAAACATCAAAAATTCTCTAAACTGAAGCTTTTGTAACACAGTTCTCTGCTATTAGTTGTTATGTGTTAGCCAAAAACTGGCAATGGCTTTCAAGGATTCGCGTTCCCTGATTTCTATTCTTGGCATTATTAAAAGCCGTCTAAGACAGCATGTAGACCAAGATGTGACAGTCAAATTCTCCACTGAAACTAATTAAATCCTTCTTTGGTTGTTCCTTAATGGACAGTTCGGCCCATTTTCAATACTAAAATCTATCTTCCTCTGCCCCTTAAGGGAAAGCTCTGATCATAGGCCAAAAGTCTGACTGAGTCCCAAAGCCCGCCGGCTTGCTGGACCCAGCAGAATCAGATCATAATAGCAGCTTTAAGTGCCTCGGACACTGATTCTTCATGTTCCCTGTCTGAGGCACTTGGCATCCAAGATTTAAACTTGGTCATTTTTAAGCAAAATGATTACTTTTCTTGAATGTCCCCAAATGAATTCTGCAAGTGTGAAGATGCTTTAGTTCTTTGTGGGTATTTCACTTCTACACCACAACCTACAATATACAATACATGCAGAAAAAAAATCCACAATCTATAAAATGCCTGAGACAAAGGAATTTTATTATGCCACATTATACGGAATTAAAAATCCTTGTTTGAGGAGAGGAGAGGGGCCTGCGCTTAGCTGTCTCCACACAGCATAACATTGAAGTCTTTGGTGAGCAGAGAATAAATAGAGTATTGTTATGGACCTTACTTACAAAATCACAACATATACTGCAGTTATCAGGTCATGAGCATGGATATGCTTTCACGTTTTAGATATTTACTTTTTTTGAACTGTGATGGAGAGCAGCGGAGATGCATCAAAGTTTCCAGGTCCTCCATGTGACCCAACCCAGCGGGGTGCTGCAGTTCATGCTGTGGCAGAAATGTTTGGCCTGTTATCTCAGCAATCCCCAAGGGAATAGACTAGGACATGTTTACTATTGATAACCCTTGAGCTGTTAAGGAAAATCAGAAACTCCCCTTTATCATATTTGATGATCACTGACTGATATCCAATATTTATTTAAAAGTCACCATCAGCAATCCAGCATTTTTTTCCCTGTGCAACACTAAGCCATCACATGCATATGTCCTTCCATTTAAAGTGTTTTGAGTATACTCACATTTTTCAAGTACCACTGACAAAATAAATATATCAGCTCCAACACCTCACCGATAGGGAAAAATCCATACTAAAACCACTTTTTCTGTTGCCACTACACTGTCTATTCCAGCAGAAGTCATCCCTCCAACAGCTGAGTGAATAAAGGACAGGAGCATAAAAAAATACAGAGAAGCTATTGATGCATGTGAGTGAGGGAGGATTATCCATAAACACTCACTTTCTTCAGGTCTTATTAAATCACCTGGCATTCTGTGGCATTCACAGGGCCATGGGCAACTCATAATGGTATGAGCTCTCTGGCTGAAACCTCCAGTCTGACAGTGCTTTAATAGGCTGCAGACTGATGCTCACAGGGTCTCTAGCGCACTCTTTGGGAAGAACCTCACTCTCCTTGACAAGTAGGTGTGTTAGGTGGTTCTGGAAAAGGCAGCAGAAACACCGCAGCTAAAGTGAAATCATAAGATTTTAAATTAGATGTCAAGGTTCCTGCTGATGACAGCTGAGTTAAGAGAGCCAGTGCTCTGTGGAATGTAATATGCAGCTACAAACAATAAATGCAGCATTTCGATTAACAACTCTGTTATATTGTAAATTATCAGGCTGTGTGGTAAATCTTAAACTAGTTTATTTGAGTGAAGTATTGCCTCAACATTTTATATTGGTGTTCACACACAGTGATAATAGCCTCAAGCAAAACCAATCTCATGATGGGGGGGATAAATAAAATAGTAAATCTACATTTAAGCCAGCTGAAAGTATCAGAAAGCCCTTTATTACTTGAGTCAGGGCAATAAGAATGCAGTGGCACTGTTAAAGGCGCTGCAACTAACATTAAGGGAGATGGAACAAATCAAGCGGTAGCTCACCTATTTGCATGCAGAGATAGGCTGGATGCTTAGGAGCACGGACTGCAAATCCTGCAAGGAAATAACCTTGTGGTATGCATCTCATGAGTGGGACATATTAAATATCCACTTCTAGAGAGAGTATTTGAACGATCTCAGAGTTATCAGGAACTGCTTTTATTCATTCAACTTTTACAGCCCATCTCCATTTTGTATTGTTGTGAAACTTTTTTCCAAGGCTCTTACTAAAGGCCATCCCCCTGAACGCTGGAGGTATTCTACTGTACATCAATGAAACATGCAACTGCTACTGCATCGAATTTTTAAATATGCTGGTAAGCAGTCTGATATGTTGAGTCTCCAGGCAAATAGTGTCCTGAGACTTTCTGGCCTGTCATGCATAGTCACCTAATGGTCTGCAGACCTGTAACTGGAGCACAGATATTGTTTTCAGTTTGCCTTTCCTAACCCGTGTCTAAATACTTGCCTCTATGCGACCCTCTAAAATTGATTCACCTCCCTTTGCTGCTGCCTCTTTATCCCTATCCAGATGAACAACTGTTGCAGCTGTGACCAGTCGAGCTTGGAAATAAATGCCCCCCATTAAAGATTATGGCTATCAGCGCATCCCTGTATTGACTCAGCTCCTCGCCATGTAAAAGAATGCCACTGCTTGTCCCCGATTAGAGCCCTATCGCTCCCTGTTTCCATTGCCGGGTCATAAAACATAATATACTTAGCTGTCACTCACAGGTTATATCCTGCTAGGAGAATATGTTACTGGCAGTTTAAAGGCAGATAGATACACAAGCTTGTGTGGCAAACCTGTCCCTTGTAAAGGATTCATGTGTTTAGTGTTGCAACAAATCTTACTGGACTTTCCACTTAGGACTACAGATAAAGTGGAGCAAACAAGTCCTAGAATCTTTAGGAATGGCTAGACGCTTCAATGTCATGCATGTCCCTGTGGTAGGTAGTTAGCCCTGGTGCTCAATTTTCAGTCTAGCACACTGGCAGATGTGCTTAATTTCTCTAACCATTTAGATCAGACTAATTGGGTGGAGTTATGTTTGGAGTTACATAATGTCACTAAACTCCAGGGAAAAATTACAATTAGAGCATTTCTGTTTTGCGTTTGTACTTGACTAAGCAGGTTAAAGTCAGCTTGGATATTTTTTGTATGTAAGGTAGAAGAATGTATGAATGACAGAGGAGTCAAAGTGCTATCACAGTCTGTACACACTACCTGTGAGTTGACAGTGTAAGAAAACTGATCAACAGGCCAAATAAAAAGTCATTTAAATACCTACAGCTTTTGTCAGGTACAATAAAAAGGAACACCCTCCTGTTAGAGGTTTAGGTACTGCATCACCTAAAATCTATTTCCTCACATTGGATTTTCACACGAATAGGCTTAATAGTAAAAAGTTTGAAGTTTCATTCTTTCTAGAGAACAGAGACTGTGGTCAGACTAAATTCATGTCAGCAGATCACTGTTACAGCTACATTTAAAGCCTGCAGGGATAGAGTATTTGATCTTAAAAAGAACATGGCACTGGAAGAAAATATTAGAAGACAGTACATATTAAATAATGAGACATACAACATTTTAATACGAGACATAACTGTCTCTTCTGCCATGGATTTAGACTAAGTCAGATTCCTGAGAGTAAACAATGGCTTTCCTCCAATTAAATAGCTTGCCAGCATAACCAAGCTGGTTGTGAATAACTGTAATTAGTTATATTTGAGTTGATAAAAAAAAAGGTAAACTGATTTAGACACCCTACTGGAGCATCTTACCTCTCCTCTTTGCACAAATCATACACAAACATCTGGGCTAAATAATTATCCAAATAAGCTATACTGTCAAAACAAATGGCCCATTAGCTGTGATACACCACCCAATTGCAAAATATGATTCAGCTTTTGACATGCATAGAATACCATTTAAAACTAAGCAATCATCCTTCCAGAGGATTTGTTGGATTTGCAATTTAATACTACTGTCTCCATCATTTAAACAATTCTTTACTTAAATTTCTGCCATTTTAGTCAAGTCTTAAAGTAATATTGGTTCACTTGGAAGAAATTGTATTATACTGTGCTAAATCCCTTTATTTTAGTGCGCTTCAGTTCCCACAGCCTTAAAGATGTCACTTCAACATACCATTATATGTGCAGGCTGATCATGCCATGCAAAGCATAACAAAGCACTAAGAGAGAAAATGTAACACTTAAGCTATATGACACCAGTGAGCTATAGCTCAGCAGATAGTAACATTAACTTTATGTCAGCAGGAAGGAAGATAGGTATCTGTTGTGGATCCTAATCAGTAAAAAAGGCAGATTAAAATACATATGGATATAGTTTAGAATTTCATATGAGGGCTGTCAGACATTAAAGTCCCAGCCCTTTCCAAATGCAGAAATTAAAAGAAAGCTTGCTTGCCATCCAGGTCATTGTCACAAACAGACTTTTTGTTAAAGACTCTCTTCCCTCGGGTAGTACACTATACATCGCCTGCAGGAATCAGACTGAATGCAACAAAGAACTGTAAGCTGCCATTTTCCTTGATAAGGCTCCTTTGCATTCAATGAGATTCCTGTTGAAAAAAACAAAAAAAACAAAAAAAAACCCAGCTTTCAGGAATTTAATATTGCCTTTGTGGGTGAGCGCTCACTACTCCAGTACAAAGTCACAAAAGTATCATCATATGCTCTTTATAATTATGAGGTATAAAGGTTACACAAAATGGGAACAAAGGGTTTGAAATGGCCTAATACTTAGTGAGATCATATAACCCATGGTTGATTCAATAGCTAACTGATTAGGGCGCATACCATGAGGGTATGTATCAAATAAAGGCTCAAAATACCAAAAAAGCTCTTCTTCAAATAGCAACTGTGGAATGGCTGCAATGTAATCCCACAAGGAAATTATCTGCATAAAAGTACTTGTTTTTGCCTCTCGTGGGCTCAGATTATTATAAGTGTCTGATAGCTTCATGAAAAGGATCCCTGCAGAGATAGATTTGTCTAACATGTAACAGAAGTCTCACTCAAAGAGAAGTCTGGCTCTGAAATCTTGCTGTGGGTGAGTTTATTGCAGGAAAACATCAGTGTAAACATGAATGAAAGTTGAGGAAAGCTTCTCTGGGGAGGAGTGGAGTAGATGGAGTACTGAAAGACTAACTTACAGTTACCTGAAAGATTAAACAACCAATGGTTTGTGGTTGTGCATTTCTGAATTGTGGCAACACAATGGCAAATGGCATACTACACTTCACTGAAGTTTAAAAGCACTGCCTTTTGGGGAAAGGGACACACTGAAGTTGTGGCTAGCTGTGCTCTAAATGGATGGAATCACTCCTGTCCATACACAGTGCCCAGGAGCCCATTGTGTTGATGACCATGTTGACTGCATACCATGGTATGTATATTGCCTGTCAAAAGTGAAAAGAAATCCGATAGCAAAGGACTTTTCCCTAGAAATAGAAATACAATAGAAATAGAAAAAATACTATTCCAAGAGCAGAGAGACCAGCTGCAGACAGAGTGGAGTTAATGTTATTAGCTCAAATTATTTGTCAACCTGGTGTCAGTAGACCCAGAAGCTTAGTATGATAACAAAAAAATCCCAATAATTGATCAATAGAAATTTTGTTTTAGCTTGTCAGTGGCAAAAGCTTGGATTTTAATTTGACCCTATCATTTACCCTGTGGGACTACTTTGCAGCTATTTCATGGATACTGGTCATAGCTTTCTAGCTCCATATTGGACAGATTCCAAACACTTGTGTCCTTGCTGATAATTTAGACCCAAAAAAGATGAGAAAAATTAGGTCCACTTTTAAAATTATGTGAATTTTCCTTAAAAAATTATAACATGTAAGGGTGGTGTTGGTTATCTACGTACTGCTTAAACTCAACAATATGGAGTATATAGGTATGATGAGATTAGATGAAGTGTACAACGCATGCAGCATATCGGTCAAAATTTTATTTTAGTGTGTAATTGCTTGAGTTCTCATTTTGTAGCCACACACTGAGGAATTTAGATATCCATAACTCTTAAATATACTTTATTTGTGACTGATACTGGTCTAGAACTCTCTGTCTTACGGGACAAAATCAAGAATTACCTTTTAATATAACTCATAAAGTTTTTATCATTTCTTTAAAATTTCACAGGATTATCAAACCTATTGACACAAGCATTTTACAGAAGTTTAATATATTGTCTCAAAACCTATTTAGCTTCACTTGTTCCTGCATATTGACCCTCAGTCCCACACAAGGATCTCTTTACAGCTCACTTCACATTTAATCTGAGAGCCAGGAACATAAACCAGACTGTTACACTTGCTCTATTTGCTGCAGCAACCGAAGCAAAGGGACAGGAAATCATTGCCATCAAAACAACTCTGGCAAAGGTCAGTCAAATCAGGGAAATTAAATTAGTCACCTTGAAGCAAAGCAGAGACCCTTGAACAGATGTGTTGTGTAGTAAAGGAGGAGGAGACAACTGCAAATTAAGAAGTGTAATTAGGCCATGACAATAAAAAAAGGATTAAAAATGATTAATACAGCCTTTCGTTTACATTTGGAAGTAGACAACAAAACAGCGGGGAACTTTAAAAAAAAAAATCAACTACTCTTCTGTTGCATTTCACACATCAATGTCAAGCACTGCAGGAAATTCTGCAGTGCCTGTGATCCAGCCTTTCCTGGCAAAGCTTCATACTTTTTCTACACTTGTAACCAAAGAGAAGAGAATGCAAAGTATGTGTCTGGCACTTTTTGAGATTGAATCATTTTGAACATCTCTTAATAGCAATAGCATTTAATTTGCAGACAACCCTGTGTAATCTCATTTGTAGAAAGGTCTTGTCTATGGTATTGTAGAAAAATATAGGAAGGGAAAAATATAGGAAGGGTTGAAAAGGTCACATCTGGTATATTTGTTCCTATTCTAGGAGACACAGAGGAGCTGCTGGGTCTTTTCAGTTAGGGGATTCATTAGATGAACAATTCATTTGGTTTTTAGTGAGGTCTCATTAAGTCAGGTAACAAGGGATGCTTTATTGATGGAGTCGTCCAGCGTGTTTGCACTTGTCGCACACTACAGGAGGTCTGAAATAACACATAGCAAAGTGAAGCACTAATCTAACATCTATAGAAAAATCTTTATCTGTAACTTTATCTCAAAACTGAGTGCGTTTCGTTTTGTTTTCAGTGACTGAGAGTCCAGTTGACTTAGTACTTCAAAGTATTGCAGATGTCACAAGATATGAATGGAAGAATTATACCTTGAAGTAAAATATAATAACAGTATTACATTCCTCAAAAATGTGCATTGATTTCTTGTGAAAATGTAAAGGTTTACAGTAATTTAACTTACAACTGTGATATTAAATATTTTTGGGAGGACAAAAGAATTGTCAGAAGTGAATATGATAAAATGTTAGCTCAAATTAGTGTTGAGGATTGAATTGGATGTAACATGGGAGGCAATGTTTATATCTGGATTTTCTGGTGTATTGGAGAGAAAATCTGAGATTCCTTCACAAAACAAGAGGCTTTTTTTTTTTAACCAAAAGATATTATCATGAAACTTGCAATTAATTACTCACATTATGAATAGCATTTTTGTACTACAAGTTGTACTACAAGTTTTAAATATGGAAATGAGTCATTATCTATAATTTGAATACAGCTTTGAATATTGGATGACAACAGATTTAAAATTCCTGTTTCATTTAGTTGATATATTAGAGTTCAAGTTTTAGGCAAGTTTGGATGAATCAGACTCAGTGATATATCAACAAACCCCTTTGTAAAAACCCACAAAAAGGAATAAAGCTGGAAAGTTCAGTTTATGTAAGCATTGCTGAAGTGGAGATTTCTGGCTAGGAGTAGGAGGATTTTAAGAAAACAGGCTTTAAATTTATGTGTAGTGGAATTCTATGCATTAAAACCAGAAAAAGTTTTAGTTTGTTAAAACTTTTTCTGGTTTAATATAACTTTTCATGGTTTAATATAACCATGAAATGGCCCATGTTGGTTACTAACATTAAGATTATTATTTTTTGTATTATAAGTTTTCTTAAATGTTATGTGTAAATATTCAAATGATGTGACATCTCATTAAATGCCACTCAATTAATATGAAATCTTTTGATTAACTGTCCAACGGATAAAGTGTAATAAAATAAATAACACCTAAATGTGTATTGGCATTTTCTTTCCACTAGTCTGAAAGAAGACATACTATGGAAGTAAAGTAGCCCCAAATCTTAAAAATGTGTTTCTTAAAAAGCATAAAAAAAAGTATATATACTTCCACTCATTCTTCACTGCAGGATCATGCTTTTTTCTATGGAAGAATTATTTGTGGTCTGAGCTCCATAGTCTTTAGCTTTAGGTCTTTACTCCTCCCTCATGCAGGCAATCACCCTCCAGCTTAGGATGTCTAAACTCTTAGGGCCTGCACTTGTGCCTGTTTGCACCCTGAGTACTGTTTTGTGAGCTAATTAGCTTGGACCCATTATTCACTGGTGCTGCTTTCCCTTTTCCTATTTTCCTTATATTATAATTGTATCGCTTGAACTCTTAC
Organism: Heterochromis multidens; assembly: GCA_015108495.1. Taxonomy (NCBI): domain Eukaryota; kingdom Metazoa; phylum Chordata; class Actinopteri; order Cichliformes; family Cichlidae; genus Heterochromis; species Heterochromis multidens. The sequence continues at coordinate 10,847 of VUQS01001476.1, read as the reverse complement.
CTCCTTTATACTGTGTTTGGTTTTTACCAGTTGCTGAGGGAAATGTTTGATCATCACTAAATGCTCTCCTGCATTCATCACCTAGTTGCTAACTTTTTTCTTGTTTTGTTTTTGTTTTTTGTTTTTTTTTTAATTCATACTGAAGTCATACTGCACAGTCTGTGAGCAGTAGTGGATCAAAACCATCAAATTGGTGACCATAAAGTTAACCCTGAGCTAAAGGAAGCCAAAATGCTCTATACAGTGGAAGTGAACTGCAAATTAGGGGGATTGTTTTCTTTGGGCTTGTCATAATAAGCAACTGCTGTAATAATAATATCAAATATTATTGCAGCTTTAAATGCCATATCTGCAAACTCAAATCTCAGAGGAGATACCTGCCATATTCCAAAGGTTGTAGAAAAAAAAAAAAGTGAAAATAAAACTACTCTCAGCTGGACAACACAACACAACACAAAAATTGGAATTTGAAATGCCTCCCTCTGCTGCACCTCGCTTTCTACTTGTGTACACAGCTAATGAAAAGCCAAACTTGTGACCAAATAGTCTTAGTGTTCCCCCAAAAAAATTCTACATCACTGGTGCAGAGATTCGTACACTTCTTGTTGCATACATAAACCAGTTTTTGGCTTAATTACAGAATTAGGTCACTTTAATATTTTGTTCAGAAAATGTTAGGAATATCAGAATCAGTCAAATACAGCCAGTGGGTAACACTGCAGTGTCAAGCAAACCAAACATGACAATGAAAATCAGGAGTCGCACTTCTATGTCCGTTTCAACGTAGTCAGTTTTCAGGAAAAACACTGCATTATTAAAAATAATAATAATAAATCAACCTTGTAAACTTTGATTTTACTCATGAAAAGCAAAATATTCTTTCAAATACATGAAGTTATGGTAAAGAAAATATTTAGTGGTGAAGCTAAGAAACAATAAAAAAAACAGTCTTATTTCTGTTTTTCTGTTCATCCTGGATCTCTGGTGATTATGAGAAATATTAACTTTTAATATCTTGTTCACCTGTAAAAAGAATAATAGAGGCATTAATAGACCACTAAGGTTTTTTATGGAAAATATTCAAAAGAGAAACCCAAGGAAGCATCAACTTCACAATTAAAGAAAGAAAAAAAGTTCCATTTTTCATAGGGATAAAAGTCGTTCCTTTTATGTAGCCACTGTGTGATGTCTGTATGTGACATTTCCTTCCCAAAATAACTCCCATAAGATAAATGCAGAAACACCTTATGCAACTTACATAATTCCTTCTAGTGTGATCAGCCTCTTTGTCCAGTTCCATAACTGCTGAATATGAATATTAAAACTAGAAAGGTTTTCATGGGTCATGAGTCAAAGAGCTCTAAGTCCTAAAAAGTTAAAAGGCACCTATGTAGACATTAAGTTACTTGCTACTAAACTGCTTTTAACAACCTAGGATGTTTCTGTATGGTGTGAGCATTTCAAATCAAACATTATTGGCTCCTATCCCCACACCGTAGTGCAGCACAGAATAATTATCTAACCTACAGAGCTTAAAAACATAGTGAAGACAACAAAAGCTTTAGCCTGTGGTGTTTAATTTAGGAAACCCTTCACATTTCTGTTTTCAAGAAATACTTTTAAGAGGCTACAGTCCTTCTACCATACTAGTGAAATTGACAGAGAAGGCCATTATCACTGATTAATATTTTTTTAATTCTCAATATTTTTTTGGTTTTGGTTTCCTTCCTAATTAGTGTACCCATTTCAGGACAAAAACATTGAACACACAATGCTTTTCCTTTTTAAAGCCTCTTTTTCCCCACATATTGAATGAAATAATTGAATGAACATATTCTATATGGACTCACATCACAGGCAAGGTAAAAAATCCAATTACAATGTTTTTGAAAAGAAAATGCCAGCATGAGTTCACATTGATATCTTGCATAAAACAAAGGTTCACAGGGAGTGTGTTCAAGTCCTGTCTGTAAATTACATCCATGTAATGCCAAGGTAATGCTGGAAAACAAGGGATGCTCCAGAGGGGACCATTTCCCAATGCCTTTTAAAAAAAAAACACTTGATCCAACTGAATGTGTTCTTGTTATGTTAGAAAGAATACAGATAAAAAAAAAAAGAGCAGAGTGAAGCTCAGATGGTTATTTACAGCTTATTAGCCAGATACAGTGGGGCATTACTTAGTTCCATGCTGTGTGGCCTGCCATCTTGACTTCTATCTAGGGATCCCACAGCAGAAACCTGTCATCTACAGCACATTGTATGTCTTTGCACTTTTCTTCCAGGCAATGTGGCAAACTCTTTACTGGCTCTCAAGGGATGGAGAATGACCAACTTTAACTAAATGTCCTGTTCAGTGGGCCAGTGTAGCCATTTAGGAATGCAGTGGAATGCTCCCTCTGGCATATACTACCTCGCCAATTAGAGGTCAGAACAGAGAATAGGGGTACTGTGCAGAGCATTGCTTTAGATAGATGATGTCATTGTTTGAGGATGAGCACAAACCAAAATGATGAGGCATGGCTCACTGGAAGTGCAAGGTAAAGGCAAATGCTTTTATATGCAGCTGTAAACATTAGGACACACACATACATACATACATATATATATATATATATATATATATACACACACACATATTTATATGAGCTGCAATAAGGGTGGACAGTCGCACTATGTTTGCTCTGCCTGAGGACACTGACTGTTTTTTCCTTGGGGCCTACATAGTTGCCATGATTAGCTTGAAAAGGACATCTACACCACCTAAGGCAAGATTGTACATTTTACTCTGGGTCATCTTTG
>VUQS01001475.1:0-11967 GCA_015108495.1 Heterochromis multidens | reverse complement strand
ACCGCCCGGGTAACGAAGGAGTGGCTTCGTAAGAAGCATTTCAAGGTCCTGGAGTGGCCTAGCCAGTCTCCAGATCTCAACCCCATAGAAAATCTTTGGAGGGAGTTGAAAGTCTGTGTTGCCCAGCGACAGCCCCAAAACATCACTGCTCTAGAGGAGATCTGCATGGAGGAATGGGCCAAAATACCAGCAACAGTGTGTGAAAACCTTGTGAAGACTTACAGAAAACGTTTGACCTCTGTCATTGCCAACAAAGGGTATATAACAAAGTATTGAGATGAACTTTTGTTATTGACCAAATACTTATTTTCCACCATTATTTGCAGATAAATTCTTTAAAAATCAGACAATGTGATTTTCTGGATTTTTTTTCTCATTTTGTCTCTCATAGTTGAGGTATACCTATGATGAAAATTACAGGCCTCTCTCATCTTTTTAAGTGGGAGAACTTGCACAATTGGTGGCTGACTAAATACTTTTTTGCCCCACTGTATGTAGTCTCTTTCTGTGGATCCCAAACCTGTGTTGTCTCTAAAATAATAGTTTTTGTACCGAAGCGAAGACCAATGTTCCTGGATAGTGAGCATGAGGTATGTGGTAACTCGGTAACTCACCTTGGAGAGTCTCAGAATATCAAATTGTTCATGACTGTTAAGCCAGTTTGATTAAAATATGAAGAGAACCCTGAACAACAAAAGTGTTAAAGACCAGTTAAGTTTCTCAGGTTATATTTTAGCTCGAAGTTAATATATTTAACAAATACATACAGTTGCAAGAAAAACTTTGTGAACCCTTTGGAATTTCTCACAACTAATTATACTTTTAAACTGTGGTCTGATCTTCATCTAAGTTGCAACTATAGCCAAACATAATCTGCCTAACCTGATCACACGCAATAAATTCATATTTTGGGTAATCACCCACATTGAATGCATGAAAAAGCAAGAAAACTCTTGAATTTAGTAACTCACAGAACCTCCTTGAGCAGCAGACTTCACCAGACTTTTTTTGTATCTGCTTATGAGACATGTATAACAGTGAGGATGAATTTTGCCCCTGTCTTTTCTACAAAACTGCTTCGGTTCATCCACGTCTGGCATTACTGGATTGAACAATTTACAGTTAGGTTATGTCACAATATTCTAATTTGTATTACCATCAGACTTTGACTTAGTCATTCAAAAACATGAAATTCCTACTTTTTTAGTCATTCTGTTGATGATTTATTTGTGCACTGTGGGTCATTGTCTTGTTCTATCAGCAAAACTCCCTTAAGCTTTGGGTTCTGACTGCTGCCCTGATGTTCTCCTGTAAAATTCCTTCATACAATTTTGAATTTATTGTTCCCTCTGTGATTGGGAGACATCCAGACCCTGATGTGTTAAACAAGCCCCAAACCATAAACCATAGAGCCATGCTTACATGGCAATGACAGTATTATGTTTTCAGGTTGTCTGTCTCCATCTGTAGCCTTTTCCAGCATTTCTGCATCTATAGTTTTTTCTTCTAAGGTCCTGTGTAAGCTGTTGTGATCAAGGCAATGACAACACCAACCAAGAACTAACTTTCTCTGCAAACAGACTATAAATTTATTTACAGAGATGGACACCTCTACAAACTCTTCCTAGCTGATGTCCTTAATTAGAACAGCAGCTCAGTAGTTTTAGGAGATGCCATTAGCTCAGAGGTTTACTTACTTTTCCCGACCTGCACTGGGAGCATAGACAGTATAAAAGATGGATGTAGCTACCATGATGGCACCCTTTGGTCTCTGAAATCCCGTTTCTGCCGTTTCCGTCTTGGTTGCAAAAAACCAGATGTGACGATGAGGGGCTGGTCTTACATCGGATGTATGCTTCTGTTTTAAATCTATGCTGTAGGTACTGTAGGTAACCCTACACTGTAACCTGAAATGGAAATGTAGGAAATGTAACTACACGTTGCATCGATGTAGCCCACAGCTATTATTGTAGATTGCTCCTATGCTTTTCTGCCTATTTTTCGATGCAGTTTTTGAATGGATCAGTGAGAGAATAACAATCACTGATTCAGTGTAAGGAATTACATATGTCACCAAATTCCTGGAGGGAGATTGCCAAAACTATGAGAATGGATGTTAGGGAATGTAAAAAGAGGTGTAAAAACTTAAGGGACAAATATTTTTGCCTCCAAGAAAGAAAGAAAAATGACCACAATGAAGAGTGGGAAAATGTCCCAGGATTTTACTTATTTCTATCATGTTTGGCACTACATAAAACACTGGGACATGATCACAAGTTAATTAACACCATGCACAAACATGAATGCTGGTAATGGTGTCGGCCACTTATGTAAGTTGTGTTTATGTTATGTGTAAAGATTCACCGCAGAAGTCCAAATTAGCCATTACTGTGAAACTACAGCCTAATTGGGTAATGATTTGTGACTGACAACTTCTTAGCCAATGTGGTTTCATATCACAGGTAATCCTCTTTTTTGAAATATAGTTTGACCAAGATTTTCAGAATAGACTTTGCTGTCTGTGACTGGGAGTGATTACTCACCATGTGTAAGACATAAAAAGTGAGTGCATCTGGTTTAGTCAGATTGTGTTTTTCTGTGATTGTGATTTAAAGAAGAAAAGACCACATTTTGAGACATCAGTGCAGAAATTCAGTTAATTCTATTGAACAAATTCTACCAACTTTTCCCTGCAAATGTGTATACACAATTATCAGGTCGGAATACCTGTGTGTGCTGGGGATAAAGTCAAATTAAAAGCAGTTATTCCTCCTTAGCCTCATTATCAGTGCTGGGAGCCTCACCTGCCCGAGAAAAGGGTGGTAGTCATCAGTCATCCTGTCCTTCAGTCTGTCAGTCAGTCGCAGACACACACTTACACACACATACACAAAAACACAAGCACACATGCAAAGACTCAGATGCAGCAAAATAGAGTTACACACAAACAAGCAGACACACACATCAGTGTAAGTGGGACAGGTGTGCCCATGCTCTAATGAGGATTTATTGGCTGTACTTACTTCCACAAGACCTTCAAATACTACAGGAGATGGTTTTCAGCCAGCTGTCTGTAAAACTAAAAACTTCAGATGCATCTAATCATCCAATCAATTAGTATCTGAGTATCATTTTATTTTTGATAACCCTAGTCTATATGCTATAATAAATAAATAATATAGGGGAAAAACTAATTAAAGTACAGAGTCCTTGCTTTATAACTAGTATTACTAAATTCTAATTTTGCTTGGATAGTGTGAAGTTATTAGGGACAAAGTTTACTTTTTAATTTTTATTTTTTAAACTGACTTTTACCAAAAATATAACTATTTTAAACTGCTTTCACTTGTTGGATATGTTTTTTTTCTTCTGTTTTCTCATCAGTCATCTGTCTTTCAAATATGTATCTAAAAATAAAGGCAAAAATATATGGGCATTTAAGCACTTATTTGAGTAACTACTATATGGCCATGTCAATATTATAAAACTCCACAGTGCACTTCAGTACAGTAATATATACTGCATGTATCCAAACCATGGATGCATGCAACTATGTGGAAAGGATAACGGCTCTCTGGTTTGCATACTACTCCATTCAGAGCATGATTCTGATGACTGGATGTATCCCTGAAACAGAGATCCTCATAAACCTAAAGCCATCAACCTGTATCGCTCACTTGACATTGCTTTTGTGAAGAGAAATGGTTTCTTTGTTCCCTTAAAATGATGATCTTAATAACACTGTGAATACTTGCAAATATATGTTTATTTTGAAGCTGTAACTTTTCTCAATGGCAAAGGTACATAAAGATGTTATTTTAAAGATTATTTAGTTTTAGTAATGAAGCCTTAAACATTGACCTTAAAACCAAATGAGTTGTCCAGGGTGCCTTTCCCAAAGTCCAATGTCATGAGGTGTATATCTGTATTAAATATTAGATTATAGTTATGAAATATACTGCTGACTTGATCAAGGTTCTGTTAAGCTGCTAGCACCTTATAAAACTGAAAAATTAAAAATCTTAAATTATGCAATAAAAACACTGAACTTTAAAAAAAATTGTGCAAACTTAACAGTTTTCATTGGTTGGCAAATCTTTTATTATCTTCTAAAAACCTAATTGATTTCAACCTCTAATACAGCCTCTTAATAACCTTGTACCTATACTGCAAATACACTATCTTCCTTCTCTATCTCTCATTTGCATGTCTTTAAATGGAAATTATGCTGCACACTGTACACTCACCAAGCATTAACACACTAAAAATCTATTACAGGGATTTGTGTGTGTGATATGTTGATGCTAATTCAGTGTCATCCAATCCTGGACTAGTACAGAAGAGGCTCATTGATGTAGAGGTGCTGCCTTCAGTGTTCAGTGAAGCATGGAACTATTCCCCCACGCATTCATTCATTCATGCACACCATCTCCTTTATTTTGCCTTGGCCCTCCTGGGACTGGAAGTGGTGATGATCTGCAGTAATTGAGGAAAACGTGTGTTGAGTACAGAAGAAGAGAGGAGGTACTGAAGGGCGGAGGAAAGTGTAAACTGCTGATGCAGATTTTGTACCAAAATGCGTCTTGGTAACTATAATTGACAGCCACTCAGTCTCCCAAGGGTTGATAGGCACAAAAATTTGTAGATATTAGACACCAAGTCTTTTTTTCCCCCAATATACCTTGAGCAACTACAGACATGAAGACAATAATAATTATAAAAGTTTTCGTTGTAAAGTTTCTAAAGAATACTGCTTAAGAGATAATAACCCAATGAAATGTCTAAAATTTTTAACAAATGTAACACAGATGTAAAAGTGTATTTTTTTTCATCTGTGTGTATTGGTGCATATATGTAGATGCGTATGTATTATCCCTCTCAGCGCGAATGTGTTTTATATGCTAATTTGGTTAATGCGTATAAGCTGCTCCGGCTCATTCTCATTAGGTTTTCATTAGTCTCTTTTATGGAAATACACATTGACTATAGTGCCGAGTATCCAACCAGCCTGGCTGTCTGAAAGGGAGTGAAGGGAGCTGTTTCCTCACACCTATCCTGCCTGTCTGTGGTACTGAGCCCTTCAGACAGATGGATCAATATGTGGAAATGGTATAAAAAAAGTTAGTAAGTGACTCTGGTGTTGAGATTTAATCTTGTTTTTCTTAACACAAGTCAATAAAGATAAAGTGAAGTAAAAAAAAAAAAGGAAAAGGGGACAGATAACGTCTTTCTTGGTGTACTTTTCACTTAACTGTTTAAAAAAAACAGGTTGATCACTCTATTCTGATTTACTGGTTTTGATTAACCAACATGTCATGGACAATGTATGATTAGAGATCATAAACTTTTGGCTGTAAAAGAACTTATTTTGCGATCATACCAATTTCATCTGTGTTCAGTACAAAGGTAGTCACCAGCCTGATTTGTAATCCGAGAGGTACTGAAAGAAATGGGAAACAGCTGACAGGGAAAGAACATGCATAGATTCCAGTAGTGATACATATTTTATATGTCTGTTTAAAGTTAGTATAAATATGAAATGTAGTTGCCTAGTATATTGGATCTTTTTAATCCCAGTCACACAGACATACAGACCAGTTGGCAGTCCCCTGGCACCCCAAATCCTTGCGACCCCCAGCAACCACTAAACGATTGAAAGTCAAATTTTTATTTGCTAGATGGTTGAGAGTACACATTTCTCCCTAGTGACTGGTGTTCGCCACAGGGTCACCAACCAGTCTCTAGGTCTATGTGAATGGGGATTTTCAAACTAATAATAGTGGGGCTCAGTGAATGCACAGCTTCACAGAGGTTCTAGTGACACTGGTGCCTTTGCACAGTTTTGTCACTCTAAGAAATCCCACCTGACTCCTGTGTAATAGTGGTTAGCTTGCGAGTTCATACACCATTAATACAAAAGTTTTGAATTTGATATTTTTTTTGGACGTAAGCTAACAAGTTAATTGTGTTAAGCTAAAGAAACTATGCAGGATCTATGCGGCTATTCCTTCAAGAGTTAATGCACCATTAATCTGAGTATGTGTGTGTGTGTGTGTGTGTGTGTGTGTGTGTGTGTGTGTAAAACATGGACGTAGCTTCCAGGTTGAAAAAATTAAACCAATGCCGAAGTGCCTTGAACCTGTATTCTATCTGAAGGCCACCACATGGCGATAGCTGTGGTTGCAGTAGGACTTCTGGTTCTATAGAAGTCTATGTGAAAACAGCTTTCTGATTTGACCTCTGTAAACACTTTGTTGCTGAGTTTATGGGTTCAGTCACTCATTTTGGGTCATATTGAATTTTAAAAAATTAAGTCTGTTTTGTAAATCTTTGTCATACCATGTTTCAAAATGGAGGATTATCTGTGGTATAAAACAACATGCTCATTGGCTAACATGCTGTCAGTTACAAGTCATTAGCATGTGGTTCTACAGTCTTTTTTTTTTTTTTGCAACCAAGATGGTGATGGCGGTAACATTCATCTCAAAGCTTCAAAACGGGATTTCAGAAACCAATAGGTAAAGTCACAGTAGCTACGTCTGTCTTTTATATTGTCTATATATACATAATATGTTGTTTAAAGTTAGACTGTTTACAGTTAGGTTTTTCATAGAGGATGGAGTCATCTTAGGTCTGAAAATCTGCAAAACAGTACGAACTTCAGCTGGAAGATTGTTCTGTCCACGAAAAAGATTGGACACTGAAAGTCTGTCGTGTTGTACTGTAATTCCAGTAAAATCGAGATGCAGTAAATCTAGGTGCTATAATTTTAGTGAAGTATTTCCAATAAAATGAACTGAAATGACAAACTTCATTCATCAGACTGGTAAAATAATGATTTATAGACCAACACTTTGTCCCTGTGGGACACACATGGTTGAGGCAGATGCCGTTAATCGTACTTGTGGCTGCATTGCTTTGTCATCACAAGTGAAACAGAGCTAATCAGTTTGCACTTAGAGCTAATAAATACTGAACAACTATTACTCCTACTGAAATCTAGGAAAGAAAGAAGCATTCAGACTTAGTTGAGTCTATACAGTGACTGTTAGGGCTGTGAAAATAAGATAAGCAGCATTGCACTGCAAGATTACTAGCTATTGCATTAGCTTTTTGAGCAAGCTGCAGCCTATTAAAAGTCGCTTAATTGAGGCAATATCCTTACTACTAAGTGGACTAGAGATGTGTAGTTACTTCTCTGGGAAGGTGCATGTTAAGCTATTGTGCAGTTTACATTGAAGAATCTGCACTGATTGGCTTTTAAGTTAACAATGTTATAGGCCCAACATATGCCACATAATCCAGTTTTGATTAATCATTAGGAATAACACTGTCTTACTAATGGCTTAGGACAACTTGGATCACCAGGAATAATATCACGTTCACTGATTCTTGTTGTTGGCTTCTTGTTGCTTATCTTTCAAGTTTTTTTGTCAGTGGTAATCAGGCAAACTGAAATAGTGAAGCTTTAGTTATTGTCCTTAGTGTGTCCCTGGCACTGAAATAGGCCGGTGTGTCCATGTATTTTTTATTATTCAGTGATTAACATTGCAGATGTATAAATTAGGGAGGTGTGGTAGTGGATGCTGGAAGGACATGCAAAGCAGCCGGCGGGATGGTGGGAGGGGGTCAGTAATTTCTGAGCATTTTTGATGATAAAAGCAAGGTGTGACTGCTTTCAGACATCTCTCTCTTATATCCTTATTCCTTCAAGTGAACCAGTGTCCCGTGAAATTGGGCTCTAAATTACGAGACTAGTGTGCTCTGTATGAGGGGTTTAAAAAACGACTCGCTCTGCAGCTAAGGACATTGACTGGACCACAACAGTCAGCAAACAGGTGATCCGCAGGCCTGACTTTGGTTTGGTGAGACCAGTGTAGTGTTGATAAACAGAGAGATTGTTTCCCTTTATCTCCTTGTGGAGAATGTGACGGTTATATCTGCTTCATCGCTGTCATCATTATCAGCTTAGGCTCATGACAAAGATTGTGACGATTTTGGAGTTCCAGTTATAAATCAGAGCTGTTTCCCTGTTTCCCTGTTTGTCTTCCTCTCCTCCCTCCAGCAAGAGATTGTCTTTATTTGAATAATAAGGCTCTTATCTCAGTGAGTTGCTATTCTGCTGGCCACTGCATTCCCTCAGTATCACTCTGTCTTCTTCCCCTCTGTTTTGTCCTTAATCATACACACCCACCAACCCACACACACCCACCGCTGATTCGCTTTTTATCTTCTGTCCTGGACCTCACCTCTCCTTGTCTCTCTTTCCCTCCAGTGAAGACAACATTTTTTCTTATGTTTTTCCATCATATTGAATTCCCACTATGAATTTTATCAGCTGTCTCACTGTAGAGCTCTCAGTATAGTGCTAGCAAGCCATTTCCAAAATATTAAACTGCCCATCACTGCAAATCACAGCACAATAGCATTTGTAACATGTAATATTACATGTAAGCCCTAAAATGTTGATGCTAAAATTCAGATCTGAAAGCAACAATGGGTATTTTCATTCCTGAAAAAGTCAGTCAATGTTTTGACAGCTTTAAAAAGACTATTGTGGGTCATCAGTTACAGTAGGATGTACAAGTACTGATTTGTCTCCGCTTCCACACCCCAGATGAAGATATAACCTCCCATATGTTTGAACCCACCCAAATCATATGCTCAAAAATAACACACGGAAGGGGCCAGGCTTTTCTGATTGGTTGATCCTTTGGTTGGATTGGTAGCAGGTAGAAAAGGCCATTTGTCAGCAGTATCTGCCACTCAGGGTGAAGCCAATGAGATGTGTACAAAAATCTATTTCAGCATTAATGGAATAATACCACGGTTAATGTGTTGTCTACCGGAGCAGAACACAAGGGCAACCCAGGGTCAAATCATCCATGGATGCAGGGTTGTAGATCACATGGGCATATCCCTTGATTCAAAGTCATGGCCATGTCAGATTAAAAAAAAAAAAAAAACCCCGCCTTGAACTCTTAGAGATACAAGATACAACCTTTTGTTCATTAACCCCTAACCCTAACTTTAAGATGTTGGAATAATGACGTGTATCTCTCCTCCCAGGGTTACTTCTTGCTGTTTGAATCCATGTTGGACTCTGTCCTGTATGCCAGAGACCTCTACTTGGCTGACAGTGGCTCAGGTACGTCACATCTTCTGTTCTGTTAAGTCATCACTACAAGATCAAGACAGCAGTAAGGATGGTTATATCACAGCCAGTTGTTTGGCTAAAGTTAGGATTTGGTTGAGAAATGTTCTTTAGAGGAATGAAAGTGCATGTGAATGTGTTAATGGCTCAAAATTGTGTGCGTGTTTATAACTTTGTAACTGCTGTTTTAGCTGTTTTAGACTGGGGCCGTGAAATGTGAATCTCAGGCTAGTTCAAAGCTACTCTGCCAGTATCAGTATCAGCTAGTTCAGTTGTCAGTGGTTATTATAGTCACTGGGAGTGTTTGTAATGGTTTTCTTCTATGTTCTGCTGGGTATGTCAGATTGTACACATGGATGCATGTCGAGTTTGGGTTCCAAACTTTCTGTTTTTGTCTCACTAGCAACTTGGCTTAGGTATTTTTAATCGGATATCTGGGTCAAAATGATGAAACCCTATAATGGAAACTACAGCTTGACGCACATGGAAAGACCCTCTCGGGTCATCCCATCCCTACCCCAGACCCAATTTAATGACTTGTGCCAAATGTGACTGAGCTAAAGAATGGCTCCACCACAATGCCTTCAGTGGCTCCTGGGAAAATGAGAGGGAAGACACACACATACATACACACACAGAGGGACAGGCAGAATGACAGTACCTATAGAGACAGATCTTTTAGTGAAAGAAATCAGACAAGTGAAGGTTTGAACTGCATGAAGCAAAGCTTAAAGGTCAAGATAACGTATGGCCCATTATGAGCCTTCGTTCTTATGGTCACAACACGGGCTGCTCTCATTGGCTCTACTGCCCATCAGAAAGTCAAATGAAAACACTCGAAAACAAGAAAAATGTCTGGCAGCAACATCAACTTGAACTGGTGGTACAATTGAGTGCCTGTCTGTAATGTCATCAACAGGATATGAAATCCAAAGTTAAGTTAACCTGAGGTAGCACAGAGACCTCATTGTATTTAGATTACTCGCATGTAACAGTGGCGTTACAAAAGTTGTGAATGACTTATTTTCCCATAAACGCACATCTCATTGTTAATTATCGCCTACAGTTACCTACAGACAGCTCAATCAAGTTATTTTATGTTATTTTTGACAAAGTAATTCCAGCTGCATGTTTCTCCCTCCTCCCGTTGTTGCTTCACTATTCCCAAAGGAGTTCATTGGAGTTCAGTGCTTAGACATAATAATAATGAATAATAAAACATGCCAATAGGGACAAATGATGATAATTATTTTTGTCTTACAAAAATTACTACTTCTTTTTCCACTTCTTTTTCATTTTGGCTCTCTCTGATATGTTTGATCTAATAAACTACAGTCTGATCAGTCTGGACAAGATTGTGAGCTGATGATCGGCTTTCTGCTTTTATGTCGCTGGTTCAACAGTTCTTTTGCTGAAAAATGTAAATGAAGTCAGTAGGAGATTGCTAATAAATGACTAATTTGGTATGCAGGGTGCCAGGCACTAAAAAGAGGTTAGTTACCTGTGACAGTAATATGAGTGGAGCCTTCTCTCTAGTAAATATCCCCAAGGCAGTATTTGTGCAAATAAACAAAGCAAATATTCTATTTAAGTACAGCTAGACTGCACCTTAACTTTTTCATTTATGAGTGTTTGAGAATAGTAAAGTTGTTGTGTCACCTTAAATCGATCAACTTCTGTTCTTGAGTTTGTTTTCAGATTTTTAGTGTGTGCACATGTCTTAACTGAGTTATTAGTCCAGCCCTGCAGCACTGCTGCTGTATATGTGTTTAAGCTACATTAGAAGAGAGTTACAGCAGCTCCCTCATTCTCCCCACTACATTAACCTCCCCTTCAGCCTTAAATGTGTCCCTGCTTGCCTGGCACAGCACAGCGTCCAGGGAAAAGGGATCTGTTTTGTCCAATACTCCCTCCCACACCGTCTTTCCCTCATTCACAGCCGACCAATGAGGGAGATGGTGAAAGCAAGAGAAGAGGGAGGGGGGCATGGAGGGGGCATGAGAAATGGGCTGTGAGCAGTGAGTCGAGAAGGACGCAGATGTCAAAGCCATGAATCTGGGGACGCCCGTGTACCCCCCCCGCCCTCTTTTCCTTTTCGTCTTTTTCCACAGCACCCCCTCCTTCGCCTGTTCATCTCTCAGTCTTCATTTCTTTTTCAGTGTCTTTCAGACAGGCCTGTCCCGATTCTGCCCAATCAGCACCTTTCCCCTCACCTGGCCCTAACTCGGTTCAGTCATCAGAGTAAAATAAAGTGACAAATCCATTGTTTACGTGTGTATGTGTGGGTAAATATGTGTGTGCACACTCATTAGGTATAGCGACACTCACAGGGTCACAGGCAGGCTTCAGTTAATAATGAGAAGCCATAAGATACCCATCACTGAGCTGTCACTATCCATTCACACATTTTATAGCCCTGTGGGTCAAAGGTCACATGAGACTGAGCACAAACACGTACACTACCAGTCAAAAGTTTGGACACACCTTCCCATTCAATGTTTTTTCTTTATTTTCATGACTATTTACATTGTAGATTCTCACTGAAGGCATCAAAACTATGAATGAACACATATGGAATTATGTAGTATACAAAAAGTGTGAAATAACCCAAAACACATTTTATATCTTAGATTCTTCAAAATAGCCACCCTTTGCTTTGATCACTGCTTTGCACACTCTTGGCATTCTCTCAGTGAGCTTCATGAGGTAGTCACCTGAAATGGTTGTCACTGCACAGGTGTGCCTTGTCAGGGTTCATTTGTGGAATTTCTTGCCTTCTTAATGGGGTTGGGACCATCGGTTGTGTTGTGCAG
>VUQS01001473.1:36190-47113 GCA_015108495.1 Heterochromis multidens | reverse complement strand
ATGGCAGAGGATATCTGAGGCTTTAAATTATGTATGAATCTTCCGTGTTTGTGATTTACAAAGCAAAAATGCACAAGAAAATGCCTTTTTTTTTAGGGGAAAGCAGGGAATAAACTGCTAGAGGTGGAGAACCTATTGACCAGAAGCAAATCCATTTACCAGCAGGGAAAATCTGAGTTGGGAAAGTGAATGAATAATGCTCCCCCATGCTAGACTAACTACCACAGAGGTGCCCTAAAGTGAAGCATTTAACCCCCCCCTACCCAACCCTACCACCACCACCACCACCACCATTACTCCCATCTGCTCCAGTGGCATTACAGTTTGACCAGCAGTAGAGGGTGAATTGCATAAGGCGGCCGCCAGATGTGAACATACATCTGGTGGCAGATTTATGTTCCCAACATAATATGTAGATGTTGTGTTGGAAACACAGATCTGTGTTCAAAAATTCTCTTCTCTTCTTTTTGAACCAAACATATACACTCATTGTTGCCCACAGACTTTAAATCAGCAAAAGCCTTCACTTTTTGACTTTCACAGCTGAACATTGTATGCCTTCTGTATTCCAACTGCATTTTCCTTTCACAGCTATAGTACTTATGGCTTCACCTTTTAAAAAATCGCTGTGGCGATTCTGTTATGTTGTAGCACTGCTTTTCTTTTTCAAAACCCTTCATTTTTTTTCCATTTGTGACAGTTTGCCTCGAGCATTGAATTTTGTTGTTCTGAATTCCTATAAAGTGCCTCTTGACACGTCAGTTGCCTGGCTTTGCAACTTCTCACATCAAGAGGATGTCTGTAACTGAGCTGAAGAGCTCATTCCAACACAATTCTTGTTGATATATTATCTTTCATCACAAGTATTACTACAGACATTTATCACACTAGCGAACGCAAGACTTCAGTATGACACTGACAAAAGGCTCTTTTTCAGAAGCAACAGCACTTGCTGGAATAATCACACTTGGATCACACCCTCTTCAAATACAATTAAGGGGAAATTCCAAATTCAGCAAGGTCAGATAACAATACTGTGAATATTTCACTCATGAATCTCATTTCATAGCCTCACTGCTGGGTGTATTGTACACTTCATTTACCGAGTTGACTTTACTAAGGAGACTGATAATTTAACTGTGAATGTTGTTGGCTAGAGAATATGCTTTTCGTTTACACTCTTAGCATTTATTCCCACAGTTTTCTGTAATGGCCTCACAAATTGAAATGCCCTTAGAGCTATACATAGCGCAGTGTGAAAAAATGCATCTATATCTGCATTCTTGTGGAATATAAATGCTGCAATAGAAGTGAAAGATGCTGCAAAACTGTAACAGAAGTCCTCAACCCACTGATTTATGGGTTCTTAAAAGCAGTAAACAGACACAGAGAGGGGCTCTGTGAGGTGGTGTTTTCATGAGTAACGACCATTGACGTGTGTGTGTTCTTAACAATCAGTAAGTCATACCTCTCAGCTCATGCCGCTGGCAAGGGGATGACAGTTGTTAGCAGGGCTGATGCAGTGGCTGCTTGTTGACACCGGCTGGCATTGTTTGTTTACTCAGCTCTTTCTGTGTTTGTTTGCCCCCACAGCCTGGCATCAGTCATCCGGGGTCAGGTCCTAACGGGAGACGGGACACCGCTGATTGGAGTCAACGTGTCTTTTCTGCACTACCCCGAATATGGCTATACTATCACACGACAAGATGGCATGTAAGTTAGTTTCCCGTGTTCTAATGCATCATTAGGGGCAGCATGCAGGAATACACAGTCATCCTTTCCACAGTGATGAACTCTGATTTACACATCCAAAATATATACAAGCAGACTTCCAGTCAGCTCAGTCCTTGGGTTTTAACCTTTGCCCTAGCGACAATTTATTTGAGGCATGTCCTGCTGTCCCCAGACCCGTGTGGAAAAATCCAGAAAAAAAAGCTGTCCAGCAGAGGAAGAATTGTCCTGGCAGTTATCCAAAATGCGCTCAAAACAAATCGAAACAGCAGCACATTGTGCCCTAGAACAATTCCTCATGCAAATGTCACAGTGGTGGAGGCCATTTTGAACCAGGCTGTTTAAAATGCATTGAATCAGCAAGGGTAGAATCAATCTGCCCGCA
This sequence comes from Heterochromis multidens, assembly GCA_015108495.1. Lineage (NCBI taxonomy): Eukaryota > Metazoa > Chordata > Actinopteri > Cichliformes > Cichlidae > Heterochromis > Heterochromis multidens. Next base: position 44,997 of record VUQS01001473.1, on the reverse strand, counting down.
GTGTAGTAAAACACGGGATTACTGTCTGACCTTCTCGTGCTATTACCACAGACTGGTCATTAATAATGAGAGTGCAAATACATACAAGACAAACGTATGTCACACATTTTACAGGGAGGGTTCACCTCAGGTAGGAGCTTCATTTTGCACATGGTCGTCAGAGATTATGAACCAAGCCTTCGTTCAAATTCAACAGATAGAAACCATGTTTATGTGTTGCCAATGTGAAATAAAAGGCTTATTGAGTGGCAGAGAATCGTACAGCTGTTGTTATGAATCACAATCCTTGGGTCCCCAGATAGCTGAGGATTAGCTGATTTCTTCAGATATTCCGCCCTGTAACTCTTCTGACAAGGAGCGTGATAAATGGTCGGGGATAATCACACTTGGTTAGCCAACAGATCCGCTCAGTGTGTTAAGAAGGGGGGGGCAGCATCAAAGCCTGGCCTCTTGCAGCTGTGAGCTCCCCACTGCCCAAAGTGGAAAGAGCTTGAGAAGGAAGCTGTTTTAGGTCAGCTGCACAGCTTGGCTGTCGGTGCATGTGCGTGTGCGTGGGTCCGGGTGCGTACATGAGATGTGCAAGTATTCAAATCTGTGCATGTGTCTTTGTGGATGTGGATGCATACAATGTCACTACGCAGATGCTTTACCCCCTGGGTAGTGGAGCACGCTGAATATATAGAGCAGCACTTCAAAGACTCGCCCTTCATTTCCAAACCAGTAACTTTTCCCTGAGTAATGTTGTACTAATTAAACCAGTTCACCAGTGAAAACTCCCAGGACTCGGAACCAAATTCAACCATAAAGTGTCTTCTAACACCACGCTGGGTGAACAAAAGTCATAAATTAGATTCAGTGAATGATAATATTATATGGAGGCTGAGCAGAGGGATCACTCTTGATAGGGATAACTGCCTTTGAAAAAGGGATTATCAGTCTTAACATAAATATTTACTGTGCTACTTTGAACTTCAGGAGAAATTCCAAAAATATATCAGTCTAAGTTTTGGCCATCATTAATCAGTAACAAAAACAAATCCAAGGCAATGCTAGTGATTAGATCTGGAAATGTGCTAACATTGCTAATGAAAGGTCTGTCCTCCTGATTTCCCTTTGCTGTTGCTTACTCTAAAATTCCTTTGGGAAAATAACAAATTATTGCAAATATTCTTCTGTTTTTATGTAAAAAAATAAAGGTGTTTGGATGCTGTGGTAAAGCACTTGATTTGTTTACAACTCTTTTCTAGTTGTCTTTTTGATACCTAGGAAAGTAGTATATAGTCCTATCATAACAAATGGAAATGAGAACCAAAACTATGAAAATAAGGTCTAAGCTGTAAAAGAAACCTCTGCAGATTCTACTGCAGATAATAGATAATAAGGACACCGTTTATTCAGTGGCTATTTGTATTTAACTGTTAACAATTCCTATGCTTCTATTTCCTTCTAACATTTTAAGGTTTGACCTCTTGGCCAACGGTGGAGCATCTTTGACGCTGAGTTATGAACGTGCTCCGTTCCCTACATTGCACCGCACAGTGTGGTTGCCCTGGAATGTCTTTCATGTGATGGACACGGTGGTGATGAAGCGGGAAGAGAACGACATCCCCAGCTGTTACCTGACTGGCCTGGTCAGGCCCAACCCCATCATCCTGGCCACACCCCTTTCCACTCTTTACAAGACCTCCCCAGAGGACAGTCCAATCATCCCAGAGACCCAGGTGAGATGCATGTCATAGAGGGGCACTGCATTATAGAGCTTTTATGGTCAGTCCTAAATTGATTGCTATAACTGATTGTTTTGAATGACTTGTGTTTGAGTCTAGTATTAAAGACAGCAATGTTGAAAATACTCAAGCACAGAGTGATGATAATGCTGTTATCTTCCTTTCACCATGGCTTTCTTCCCTTTTTTGAACTGCGTCAGATTTGCCTTTCAGTTTGCCTTTGGGCTTTGATTGAACCGAGGCATCTCTACTAAGCCATAAATTGTCTCATAGCAACACTGATAAATTCTAAGGGCACATTGCATGGAGGTTACATGCCTCAGGATTTGGTTTGTTTCCATTTGGCCCAAAATCCTTAAATGTAGAATGTGACTCTGCAGCTTTTGCTGTTTTTACTGGTTGGAACAAAATATATCTGTGTTAAATTTGAAGGAAGAAATCAAAATCACTTGGACATGCTTCAGTATAAGTATAGTGGCAGTGTGAGGGGCAACCAGGTCAGGAAAAAAATAGTGACTCCTGTCAATTATTAGTTGTGATGTTCAAGTATTTTTTCCTGAGACCTTTAATAATGAAGAATTAATTTACTGCCTGCGGAGCTCAATTCGCATTTAGAACATTGTAGTTTATGGTGTGGCATAAGTAAAAACTATTCTTTAAATATTTTGCCCCCCCCCCCCAAAAAAAAAAAAATTTACATGACCTACATGACAACTATTACACATTATATCACATAAATATTATGTATTATATACTACATTTGGAGTTATTTCATTAAATACACATGTCTGTTCCTCCTGTTAACTGTGTTACTTAAGTCTACTTCATGCTGTGGTTTTGGCACCAGTCTGACTGCTAATTAAAATCCTAGGTCCTTCATGAGCAAGTGGCCATACCGGGCAGTGACCTCAACCTGGTCTACCTGAGCTCCAGGGCAGCTGGCTACAAGCCCATCCTCAAGGTGCTCCTGACCCAGGACCGTCTCCCCTTTGGCCTGATGAAAGTCCACCTGATGGTGGCCGTCATGGGCCGTCAGTTCCAGAAGTCTTTTCCTGCCTTCCCCGACCTTTCTTACACCTTCATCTGGGATAAAACAGACGCCTACAATCAGAAGGTCTTTGGCCTGGCAGAGGCTGTGGGTGAGTTCCTGCTGTGAAGCTGCCTACTGAAGATGTTGTGTAAGCATAAGTTCACCGTCAGATACTTGTGCTACCTTCAGGCGGTGAACCTTGGTTGAACCTTTAAAGATTGATTTTACTTTTTTTAAATTGAGGGTTATTTAGCTGGGGACTGCTTTTGTTATCATGTGCAATAAAGATTTAGCAGGTGGTGTGAAATCCTGAAATCCCCCTGTGCTGCATTTTTGAAGGCCATTGCTCTTTTGCTGACTTCTTTGTTTTGCATGTATGATATTTCAGCAGCTGTGCACGCACTGAAATATTGCCTCCAAGCCAGAGGCCTGGAAAAAAAAGAAAAAGAAAAAAAAATGAGCCAGGGGTCAATAGTCACAAATACTGAAAAATACAATGACAGAATCTTTTTAGCCAGTTCATACAGTTCATACATTATACTCACTTATAGAAATCCTGTAGTAGCACTTGCATCATCATAGTTTGCTGATGAAGTTTTGAAAGCCTAAGAGGGGCTGAGGATTTTTGTTAAGAAGGATGAATATTAGAGAGTGCTGGTTCATATATTCCAGAGGAGACCCCAGAACCCTGGCAATCAACAGGATCCATTCATGGCTTAGGTGTGTAAGCATATTGCAGCACTTGTGATTTTTACTAAAATCTGCTCCATCTGAACTTTTATCATTTTAATATTTCATGCCACTTTATATGCTATTTGGAATTGTGGTTTATTTGCATTTACGCAAGATAAAACAGACAAATGAGAGGAAAATACATAAACTCCAAACAGTGCAGGTGAGACACAGAAACCCCATGGGTCTTCTAAACTCATCCCAGCTGGAGAAAATTACATAGCCAAAGAGAAGGTAGAAATACAGGAAACAGCGACAACATGTACTGAATGTCTTATAAGCTACAAGCCTCATTGCTGCTATAAGTGTCTTATAAGGAGGTTGTAACCTTGCTCACCATAGGCATCTGCTGTCATTACTTTCAGTGTCAGTGGGATATGAATACGAGTCCTGTCTTGATGTGGTGCTCTGGGAAAAAAGGACAGCGGTGTTACAAGGCTATGAACTGGATGCCTCCAACATGGGAGGGTGGATGTTAGACAAACACCACATATTGGACATTCAGAATGGTAAGAAATAATAATGTATACAGTTTGTATATATATATATATATGTGTGTGTGTGTGTGTGTGGCTGTGGGGCAGAGATACGTAGCCTCTTTGGGTTACAGGCAGGTGGTCTTTACCCTGAATCACCGCAATAAATACTTGAATCAAAATGAAAGATGGTTCGTCATCCCATCTGCAGATAATAGAGGAGAGTTTTGAAGGGCCGATCATTCACAGTAATGACTGAATAAATCAGCAAGTAAGCCACCAGGGTGCAAGGCTTGCAATGATTCTACACAACTCAGCTATTTTAGGAAGAAGACGGCCTTTTGCTGCTCATGAAGGCTTACACTTTTGATGAACAGGCGTCATGTTTAATTCTTGCATTAATTCAATAAACGTAATTAATTTCTTGCTCTGTCATCAATCAGATTCTCTTTAATCGGCAAGTACAATAAATGGACATGAGTTTGTCTTTGTCGAGCTGCTGCAGAGATATGAGAAAAGGGAAACATACATAATGAAACTATCAAATATACATACAGCAAAGTCACTGCTGGGTTACAGTACCAGGAGGTCACACTCTATAATCTGGAGATTTCAGCCAGCACACTATTAAGGGGTTTCAGTATGTTACTACTGTGGAGGCAGTAATATGACTGCAATTATAGGAAGTATGCCTCAGGGCCTCGGGCTAGTGAGTGCATTGTCAGTTTGCCAGACTGCTGTTTTGACATTAAACCCACTCCGGCTCACAACCGTTGTTCCAGTTGTCCAACACAATTTGTGTCCTTTTCATCTCGAAAATAGTCGAGGTCAGTCCTTAGTCTCACATTGTCAGAGTGGAGTTGTCGAATACATATTTTGTTTTCATTTGAATAGGTTTTGTATTTTTGTTTGTTTTTTGGCATTGAATGCTGATCTTTGCTCATTTGTAAGTAAAATTAAGCATTTTTAAAATCCCTTGAAAAATGGATATATATTTGACAAAGAGCTTTCAAATAGCACAAATTAATGTATGATTCCTTTTATTTTTATTTTTATTTTTTTATTTGCAGTCTACGCAGTGTGCTAAAAGCCATGAGCAACAAGTGCATCTCAGAAAGAAAGCTATAGATCTAGTAAGAGTTTGTCTGGTTCTCGCCAGGTAGCACAGCAAATCTGGGGACAACCTGATATGTTCAGTTCACGAGGTGATGGTCCGATATTTCCATGTAAACTGTCCTGAAAAGGTATCTTATTAACTTATTTTCTATCATTGGGTTAAAAAAATAGATAAACCAAACTTAATTGGTTTGAGGAAACTGCAGTTTTTCAATAAAATGTACCTTTTTTTGGTGCAGTATGAAATTTCACGATGAACAGTTTTTTGTTTTTATTTTTTTCCATGCTCATCAGGTAGGTGGGTGAAACTAATCAGTATTAATCTCTTCAAAACATCATTTGGCATGTACTGTGCTAGTGATGGCTACCACGCTACAAACTTCGCCCACTCAGAGGTCAGACTGCACTAACAGGTGGAAGTAGTACTTTTATGATGAATTGTTCTTTACAGAGCTTTGTTTGAGCTGAATAAAAATGAATAACACAGAGTAGAAAAACTTAAAATTTTGGCATTTTTTAGCTTTTTAGCTTTTATCGGGCAACTGGTTGGCTTTCATCAGCTATCAGTACTTCGATATAGTTTAAAGTTCCTTCATGTTAAAAGCATGTCAGTAATGACTGTGTCACTGATGCATTTAGATTATGTGCAATAGAATATTGAATGTTTTTATAATGAAAATGTATTATCGTCCATCACGTGCAATGCTTTTATGTTCAATGTTCTGCAAAAGCTTGGATCCTAAGTGCCACAACCTCTATTTTAAAATAATATGCATTTGTCAATATGAAAAAAAAAGTTTATAAGACATCCCTAGTAGCTTTATGATGTTCACTGATTTAACAGCACACAGTTAAAAGATGTGTGGCTGTTTGGGCATTAAAATAAACAACGGTTTTTATATGTATCTGTGGTTTTAATGCTAAATTTGAAAATTTAAAAATGGAGCATATGCTGAGCAGTTACATTTCTTAAGGTCTCTGTATCGCCACAGCTTTGATGTGTTGTGTAAGGAGGTTCACACGAGTTCTGGAGCCCCCTTATAAAGCCTCTGCAACCACCCAGCACAAAAGTATAAATCTGGTTCTTTCTTGTGCCTTTTTATCCCGATCCATCAAACTTTAAGTGAACCACTGAGATTATTTTTGTGACCAGATATTTTGGCTACCAGAGGAGGGCTTTCTGTAAGGTGAAATGTTTGTGAACTCCTTTCTGCCTCCACAACTGGCAGGTGCAAAACTATTCATCCCACAGCTACTCAGTGGGTTTGCACAGTAATATCATCCATGTATTCTTCATATATATATAACAGTCTTCTCAGAAGTCAGAGATTGCAAATCTGTTTTTTGTCAGAAATGTTTGTGGAAAACATGTCAGAGAAGCAGTTTCTTTATTCAGTTCTTGATGGTACTTTGTCCTGATTCTTTGTTGAACATTAAAAGAACAGACATAGAAACCCAATCTGTCAAGCCACCCGGAACCTGAAGTTTGTGAAGTGTGCAAAAGAACACTGAAATATGCCTCTAGCTTGACTGCTGCTGGTGCATTGCGTTTCATCCCACCTGTCTCAAACTATAGCACACCCATCTCCAAAGCCTTCACTGTGGCAGCATCACAGTTGGAGTTGTTGTGAGATGCATTTGTGATAACAGATAAGTGCAGCATGTGTGATATGCTAATGTATGCGGCATCCTTTATTAGATTGAGCTGTACCGTGTGTCTGGATTTATCAGAAAATCAAACGTTACTGTGCATGAAAAATCATCATGTGCGGGCTTGTTTTTGTACATGGAAACAGTGATGGCAGAAAATAAAACAAGAACCAGATGGTGTTGAGTGTTTTCTTATGCAGTAAATGCTGCAGCCTCCCCGAGGCTTTTTTCACACTTTTCACTTGTCCTTTTACAACACCGCCCTGAAAATACATCGCAAAAACTGACTAAATTTAAAGGATTCAAAAATAGTTGAGCAAACTTGTGTTGTTCTGTCTCATTGATTCCTGTCTGACAGGAGCTTAATCAATTTGCCGAAAGGGTTTCATGCTGCAATCCTATTAGCTCATCCCAAAGACGGTGTGCTTGGTAAGGCTGTGAAATGTTTTTGTTAGTGACTTTGGCATGCTAGTTTATGCAGGGTTCACATCAAAGTGTCATAAGCCAATCTGTAATCATATCTGTGTTTGCCCTCACATTAATTGTTTTTACAGAGGTAGTGAGTTGGCACCAAGTTCTCCCTTGAATTCCGTTGAATTTTCTCAGTCCAAACTGAATTATTCAGTCTCGCATTCAGCTACTTTTTGACATTTGAGATTTATAGCCCATGTGGGTTTTTGGGCAAGGAATGCAGTTCGATATCCTCGGTCGGCATGAAGATGAATCCAAATATCACTGTTTGCCTTCATTGCTGCTCCAGTATTGATTCTTTAATGCTGTAAACCTTGACTAATGTCCTCACCCAACATGTTAGCAAGTGGTGGTCCTCTGCAGCCGCACAGCGGTTTAGCTCCAGACATTTGCTATCGCTCTTTGTTGTGACTCTTGCTTCATTTTTGCACTACTTCTAACATCTGAGCACTTTTTATCTCATCGTTTGTGTCAAAAGACCCAAGCAAAAAGCCCTCTCCGTCTCTGCCTCCACTCCAGTGCCTGTCAAACTAGATAAGGCAAATTGCTGGTGTCTGTGCTTTAGTCATGTCCTCCTGCCCCTCCTTTCTTCGTTACAAGTGGATAGGCCTTCCCCTCAATCTACAGCTTGTCTCTATCTAGGGTAACATAGCTGATTCTTATTGGACACAGCCAGGGTTCAGCAATTCAGTATCTCTGAGTATACTTACTGTACAGCTCACGCACATGCTGCATTTGAAGCACTGAGATGTTTCCTGCCCACTTTTAGCCTCAATCAGGATCAGTGGGAGCCTGGGTGCTATCTCTGAGAATGACACTGTGCAAAGGAGAGTAGAAAAGGACAGGGTGCAATTAAGACGCACTCCCTCTCTTCCCCTACGAATCTCTGTACTCTCTATGTGTCACCAAGGTGACATTGCTCAAGGCGCTCCAATTTTTTTTCTTTTTTTTTTTTTTTTTTCAGGTACAGAGGCTCAGCCTCACATTTGTACCATTAATCATCTCAGAAGCTGTGATGTTGACATTAAAGAATTTTTTTTTACGTCTACATGCCTCAAATGAGCCTTTTATCAAACAAATTATTACCTTCTATAATGAGTCCAAAGAAAGAATCAATTCAGTTTGTGAGAGTGGTAGGTGGAACAGTATTGTGTGTAGAGAAGAATTATAATTTCTATACACAGGCAGAAGGCAAAGTTTGTAAAGACGACATTCTGCTTCTTGCTCAAATATTCCTGCAATAATTCTCTCTTCTTCTAGGTTTTTTTTTTCTTATTTTCCACTTTATTTTCTGTAACAGAACATGGCCTTCATGGTTTCTCCACTTCTTATTCACTATAATTTATCATTATACACATTTATAGTTTTGATTGTTTTCTCTCTTTCTGCTATTATTTGGGAAATTCCATGTTACTAGAGTCTAACTGTGTCTGACTGTTTAGTAATGTGGTAAATGCTGCGTGACATGCGGTTACATTACATTATGGTTATTTGCCTGTTGGATGGAAGAGTGTTGAAGTGATCTTGGAGCAAGAGAGATAACAGACTCTCAGACTTAAAAAAAAAAAAAAAAAGGCTTTTTTTTTTTTTTTTTCTAAAGAAAAC